>BDCZ01000267.1:74721-85244 GCA_001662365.1 Chlamydomonas applanata | reverse complement strand
CCATGTGTCCGGATGCCATCATGGCCCTCCCTGAGTTCCCCCTCAACCCCAACGGCAAGGTCGAGCGCAAGCTGCTGCCGGAGCCGGTGTTCAGCACCGTGCAGGAGGAGGTGCGGCGGCTGCTTTGTATCTTGACCTGCTTTGTATCTTGTTCTGTCACAGCCTCTGGCCACTTTGCCTGCGCACGTGAGATACTCCATGAACCTATGCAGCTTGTGCAGGCTTGCTCACGCATGTTGTGGACCTTCACTGCCTGATGTGTGCACACAGTATGTGGCGCCCGAGACGGACATGGAGCGCCTGCTGCAGGCCATCTGGCAGCAGACGCTGGGGCTGGCAGAGCCTCCCAGCGTGGCCGCTGACTTCTTCACGGTGAGAGTCAGGCGTGCAGGATACTGACGCCCTGGCTGGTCCATGTCCGCTCTACTGCGATGGTGCAAGTTGTATCATGGCCTGCTTCCTGACCCGTGGTTTCACCTCTTGTCGCCCCGCACAGGTCGGCGGCACATCCCTGATTGGGCTGAAGGTCAACGCCGCCACACGCAAGGCGCTTGGCGATACCATCTCATTGCCCGGCACCTTCCTCCACAACAACCGCACCATCCGTGATGCGGCCAAGGCGCTTGAGCAGCTGGGTGCCAAGAACAAGGGTGCTGTGCAAGCACTGCAGCGCAGCCTGTCGCTGGAGGCACCTGCCCCAGTGGTGGAGGACACACCGGAAGACATTGTATCTGGTGCGGGCAACCTGCCAGTGCAAGCCTGGGACCCCACCGTCCCTGAGCGCCCGCTATCCATGAACCAGCGCCAGATGTGGGTGCTGTACCAGATGGCGGGCAAGTCGTCCAGCTACAACGTGCCTTTTACCATCGAGCTGCGCGGCGCGGTGCGACCAGGCACTCTGCGCAAGGCACTGGGCATGCTGCTGGGCCGGCACGAGGTGCTGCGCATGCACTACAAGGTTCAGGAGGTCAGCAAGGAGGTGGTGGGCTGGGTGGTGCCTGAGGATGAGTTCAAGCTGGACCTCCCCATTGTGAAGGCTACGCACGCGGCCATCATGGAAGCCATCACAGTCGAGGCCAACGTACGTTGTCGCTGAGTGCTCATTATATGCGCAGATGCGCTGCACTTCATGTGGTTGTCATGTCCCATGGTGTGATGTGTGCTGTGACCACCTGCAGCTGCAGGTTCAAATGCAAGCGACTGTAACCACCCACCCCAACGTCGCAACATGCCGTTACTCACGCGCACGCTGTGCATCCTCCCTGATGCACACTGCAGGAAACATTCGAGCTGGAGCAGGGCCCCCTACTACGCACCACCCTGTACATCCCCACAGACACCCTGGACCAGAAGGGCCAGACAGGCCGTGCTGCTGCCCCCATCACAGCCTACCTGCAGATCTCCGCGCACCATGCAGTCACTGACGGCTGGAGCAGCTCCATCATCATGAATGAGCTGGGCGCCATCTACACAGCCATTGAGAGGGGCGGAATGCTGCCTCGTCGCCTGCCAGCCCAGTACTGGGACTTTGCTGTATGGCAGGCAGCACAGATGGGCGACACCGGGCTGCTGACTCGTGAGATCGAGTACTGGACTGAGGTAGGCCTCATGCCTCTGCAACGCTCAGTTGAACGAATCCTTGAAGTTTCACTTCTTCGTGATGTGTACTGCGCTGCACCATAGCACCCGTGGTTGTCAAGCTAAACACAGCTGCGACTAATCACCATGCCCTCACAACGCCGCTCTTGCTCTTGCTGCCTTGCAGGCACTCAAGGGGGCCCCTACACTTCTGCAGCTGCCTCATGACAGGCCCAGGCCTGCGCAGCCCATCCGTGGCGCCCGCCTGCACAAGTCACTGGTGCCCGCCGAACTGGCCCAGCGGGTACAAGCAGCTGCACGCAAGCTCAAGGCTACGATGTTCAGCACCATGCTGGCCGCCGCGCACGTGCTGATGCAGCGGTTCAGTGGGCAGGAGGAGACGGTGCTGGGCATGCCTGTGGCTGCGCGCAACCTGCCCGAGGTGCAGGGCCTGGTGGGCTACTTTGTCAACACCGTGGCTGTGCGCGCCGCGTTCCCTGAGGGCTCGCGGTTTGCTGACGTTGTCAGCCAAGTGCAGACAGCCGTGCTTGGCGCCATGGAGCACAGCACGGTGCGTGGCTGTGGTCATCAAGGGCTTGTAAGCCTGCGCAACCAATGCAGGCTTATGGATCCATCAGCATGCATAACAGGTCACAGCCATGTAGGTCAGTGGTATCCAGTGCACAGCTTCCCAATCTTTAACAACCTGTATCCTAAACTTTAACGTGTGCACTTGTGCACAGGTGTCCATCCTCAAAGTGGTGGAGGCGCTCAACGTGGAGCGCGTGCGTGGGGCCAACCCGCTGTTCCAGGTCATCTTCACCATGAATGACGCTCTGATTGAGGGCGACGGCATGGTCAAGTTTGGCGATGGGCTGGCGCGCTTTGCACAGGGTGCCGCGCTGCAGCAAGCCAAGTTTGACATGAGCGTGGGCTTGACGCAGCAGCAGGGTGGAGCGTACGACTTCCAGCTGGAGTATTCGGCAGATCTGTTCGAGGACGCCACTGTGGGGCGCATGGCCAACTGCTTCCTGCAGCTGCTGGGTGCGTGCCATGCCGCAAGCACACACCGACAATGCATGGCACTCGGCTGTACATGCGCATGCCGTGGGGTTTTGAAATCTGTGCCGCCTGCTTGCCTGGCTTGCACGTGACGCCATTCCACCAGGTTTGGACCTATTGTCCCATGTTGCATGTTGCAGAGTCCATCGCAACGGACCCACATGAGCAAGTCTCCAAGCTGCGCATGCTGCCCGATGCTCAGCGTGCTGCCATCCTCAGCAAGCTGCCAGGCCAGCCACGGCCTGCGTACTTCACGCGTGACCCCGTGCCCATCACGCTGGAGAAGCATGTGCGTATGCCTGCCTGCGTATGCGTACTAGTTGAGCAGGTTGGACCTGCTAACAGGCTTGATGTCCAATCCATTTGTTTTAAATCATTCCGGTAAACGCCTTTGGCCTGCGCACTGAGTGTTATTGCTGGTAGTTGGCTGGCCACCTTAGTTGGCCTGGATGCAGGTGGTATGCCTGAGCCGGAAGTGGCAGCCTGCATGGTTAGTCGTCAGTAGTGAGTGGTCATTTTGATATATGTATGTACTATTGCTGTTCATACGCACACGCACCCGCAGGCCAAGGCGCAGCCCAACGCGCCCGCGGTGTTCTTCCAGGCATCGGCTGGGTCCCTGACGTATGGCGAGATGGACGCGCGCGCCAACCGGCTGGCACACAAGCTCATCTCCGTGGGCGTCAAGACTGACGTACCTGTGGGCCTCATGCTTGAACGCTCACTGGACCTGGCACTGGGCTTCCTGGGCGCTTGGAAGGCGGGTGGGTGCTACCTGCCGCTGGACCCCTCATACCCCGAGGACCGCCTGGCCGGCATGGTGGAGGACGCCAAGGCGCCGGTGGTGCTGGTGCACCAGCAGCACCTGGAGCGTGCAACCAGGCTGCTGGCACAGGTGCCAGGCGTGGTCATCATCGTGATGGAGGAGTTCTGGGCTGACCCGGCCACCTCCAAACTGCCTACGACCAAGCCACCTGTCAAGATCGAGCCCTCCCACCTTGCTTACATCATCTTCACGTCCGGCTCCACGGGCCGTCCCAAGGGCGTCATGCTGCACCACCGCGGCCTGGCTGACCTCATGGCATTCGCTGTGGAGGATTACAGCCTGACCCCCAAGGATGTCGGCCTCGTCAGCTCCTCCATCAACTTCGACGCGCACGTCATCCAGTACTGGCCCCCCCTTGTCGCGGGAGGCGCATGCGTTATTCCCTGCCCTGATGGCCACCTCGACCCCGACCACATGACCGACTGCATCGGCGCCCACAAGGTGTGCATGTGCAGCAGTACAGCAGTACGACAATACATGCATTTGTAGCAGTACAGGAACCCTGTGAGTGCTTCTGGAATAGCATGAGGTGCATATATGTTGGTGAGCTGCACACGCTACTTGTGCTGCACACCTCGCCCCGACAGTTGTTGCATGCCTTGTTCGCCCGCCCGGTGTGTCAACCCATGCAGGTGTCATACACTCTCATGGTGCCCAGCCTGCTCAAGATCCTGCTGCGCTCCAAGCGCCAGGCTGAGCTGGCGAGCATGCGCGTCATGCTGATCGGTGCGGAGGTGCTGCTGCCGTCGCTGGTGGAGGAGGTGGTGCGCGCCATGCCCAACGTCACGCCGGTGAGCCTTGGCTTGTAGCAGCACCCAGGCATATATGCATGCAGCAGAGGCGCTATTTTAGCAGCAGGATGCAATGGCCTCCGTCAAATCTGCTGGAAGCAAGAGCTAACAGTGCTGTCCCCGCATCGCCAACCGCCCACTGCCGTGCAGCTCAACGCGTATGGCCCCACTGAGTCTACTGTGATGGTCACAACACACCGTGCCAACCTGGCCAAGCTCAGGGGCGTGCAGAGCATCCCCATTGGTGAGTACTGTTGCAGTGGACTGCAGTCAACGCGTTGCAGCAGTCAGGTCATTTCCCCAGCCTTTTCTCTTTTCCTCACTTGATGCTTGGGCCCCCCCTTGACCAACCTCTTTTCCTGGTCCTGCCGCACAGGTGCCCCTGACTACAACGTGCATGCGTACGTGGTGGACGCCCACGGGCAGCTGCAGCCGCATGGCGTGGCTGGCGAGCTGTGGGTGAGCGGCCCACGCCTGGCGCGCGGCTACATCAACCGTGACGACCTGACGACTGAGAAGTTCACCGCAAATCCGTTTGCCAGCGAGCTGCAGTTGGCTGACCCAGAGCTGATGGCGCCCTACTACACGCGCGTGTACCGCACGGGTGACCTCGTGCGCTTCAACCAGGACGGCACGCTCGAGTTCCTGGGCCGCATCGACCGCCAGGTCAAGATCAACGGTGTGCGCATTGAGCTGGGTGAGGTGGAGGCCGTCATGGCCGACACATCGGGCGTGAAGCAGTCGGTGACCAAGGTGTGCGTGGATGACAAGGGCCAGAAGCGCATCGTGGGCTACGTGGTCCCTGAGACCGTGGCGCCTGCATCAGTCATGGCGCAGTGCAAGTGAGTGACCATCCACTTGCTTGGCGAGAATCGCCGCTACTGGCCTGAGTGGGTCTATGGTGGTTCCGTCGGTGCTTTGGTGCCATCATGGCTTAGCACCTGGCATGAGCAATCAGCAGGTGACGAGAGTTTCATGCCACTGGTGCAGGTCACGGCTCATGCCAGCCATGGTGCCCGCCGTCATCATCGCCATCAAGGAGATGCCCCTGGGTGGTGCAGGTGCGGTGCCAGCCAGCATGTATGCATGGGTGCAATCGGCGGGGCTGGTTCCCATGTGTTTGCTGTGTTTCCTGGTGAACCGTGGACACTGAGTGTGTGCCTTTGTGATAGAAAGATAGATATACTACGCGCACGACCATGCGGTCGTGGCGTGCGCTAAGGGAGGGGCTGAAGCGGTGCCACCTAGACGTGCTAGGAGGCAGCGCAGGGCCCCCACCGGTGTGCCTTTGTGTACTTGCAGCAAGCAAACATACATGGTCACATGTGGTTCCGCCACTGGCTTGTGCAGGCAAGATTGACCAGGCACGCCTGCCCGAGCCCGAATGGTCGTCGCTGCGCTCGGACGACAACTACGTGGGCCCCCGCAATGAGGTGGACACGGCGCTGCAGGCGATCTGGGAGGAGACGCTGGGCGTTGGGCGCCTGGGCATTCACACCGACTTCTATGAGGTGAATTGACTCGTGCTGTTTGTGAATTGGAAGTGTGCTGGGGCATGCAGCATGGCAGGGCGGGATGGGTGGGCCCTGGACACTGCCGTGAGCACAGGGCCCCCTGCCAAAACAAACATATCATGGCAAACAACGCGTGCAGGCGGGTGGCACGTCGATGAACGTGGTCATGGCGGTGGAGAAGGTCAAGGACGTGTTCAAGCTGGGCGCCAAGGGTGGGTGGGGCACAGGACTCAACCCAGCACCAGGCGCCCTGTATCATCATGCCTTGACTGCCTTTCACTCTTTTGCCAGGTACTCTCATGTGTGCCTGCTGCCCTGCGCTGACTTGCCCCGCTTGGGGCCACTTGAGTGTGTGCCTTGCTTGTCATTATCTCAATTTGTTTGCCCCACCGATCCCGTGCGCACGCAGGCGCCAAGCTGCAGAAGTTCACCACCGTCGCTGACATGGCTGACTTCCTCCATGTGTCGATGCCCAAGAGCGAGCTGCTGGCGGCCGCAGCTGGCGCGGGTGCCGCCGGCGCCGGCGCCATCCAGCCTATGGCATGGCCGGATGACACGCGGCCCCTGTCATCGTCACAGCTGCAGATGTACACGCTGTGGGCAACTGACCCCAACGCAGCGCACTACAACGAGCCGCTCATGTTCAAGGTGGAGGGCGCTCTGGACCTGGCGGTGCTACAGGCCACATGGGTAAGCAGGGTGCCCGTACAGCCGTGCATCGAGACAGGTGCCTTCATGGAAACATCTTGATCACTACTCGTTCCTGTATGAACACTGACCCATCTCCTGGCCTGGCATCATGCCGTACGGCGAAATGTAAAAGCTTCATTCTGGGCTATGGTTGGTCTGCTTGCTGCAGGATGCCATCATCGACCGCCACGAGATCCTGCGCTGCTCGTACTTTGAGCAGGGCAGCCAGCCACGGCTGCGCGTGCACCCCAAGGGCAGCGTCAAGATGCCCATGCGTGTGAACGAGGTGGGTGGACCGCTGCTGTCTGCTTTATCTTCTGTTGTTAGCTGTGGCGATCTGCACAGCAGTATCCGTACATGCCTTACAGCTGGCACAATTCCAGCAGCCTTGAATCATTTTGAAATGGCCGCTGATGCCAATCAACGTTTTGGTTTCTTGTTGTCCTGTAGATCCCGGGCCTGCTGGACGAGGTGGTAGCCGACCCCGTGACGCTTGGCCTGACGATCATGCCGCAGCTTGAGGAGGAGGGCTTCAAGTGAGCGGGGGGTCGGGGTGCGGGCTCGCAGGGGGGCAGCATATGTACTTGTGTGCCTGACAGTACCTGGATGGCAGGGTGTACGCACGCTGGCCTCGGCTCATTCCTGCCTTCTCCAGCTGCGCTGACAATGACGACCGTGTTGCTTGGCGTGCAGGCCTTTCGACTTCCGCAAGGCACCGCTTGCACGTGTGGCAGTGCACAGGTATGTCTGGTCTACCGTAGTATCCTGCATCCCATAGGACAGACAAGGAGACCACTAACCAGTCACAGCCGGCGGTCAGCTGCTCTGCACGTACCACCTGATAACAACTGCTGCTGGGTTGCTTGCAGGGTGCGGGCGGACGTGCACGTCGTGCAGCTGACGTGCCAGCACGCTGTCATTGATGGCTGGAGTGTGAGTGTCATGTACAAGGAGGTGGCTGAGCACTACAACGCCGTCAAGCTCGGCCGTGCTCCCCAGCTGCCTGCGCTGCCCATCCAGTACGCAGACTACGCGTCCTGGCACATAGAGCAGCAGAAGGGCGAGGCCTACCAGGTGCGCGGGGTGGTGCCCGACGTTGTTCCTCCACGCATGATGGAGGGGACTGTTCAACAGGCGACTGTTTATGTGTTCAACATGCGACTGTTTATCAGGGTTCCTGTTCAACAGCAGCTGTGTAAATCAACACATGCTGACGGATAGGGCTGCTGCTCATCTCTAATGGCGCCGTGATCGTTGTCGTGCTGCCATCTGCAGGCGGCTGAGGCATACTGGAAGGAGCAGCTGGCGGGCGTGCCAACCGTGCTCAATTTTCACACCGACAAGCCGCGCCCCACGGTGCCCACATACCGTGGCGAGAGCCTGGCATTCAAGCTGGGCGAGGCACACACAGCCGCGATGAAGGGGCTGGCGCAGGCATGCCACGCGTCAATGTTTGCTATTGCGCTGGCTGCGTACGGCGCGGTGCTGTGCCGCTGGACCGGCCAGCACGCCGTGCTCGTCTCCTCCTCCTATGCCAACCGCCGGCCTGACACCGCGCAGCTCGTCGGCTTCTTCCTCAACATGCTGACGCTCAAGGTGGAAGTGAGCCCGGGCATGCGCTTTGCCGAGCTGGTGAAGCGCGTGGCGGCGACGGTGAAGGAGTCGCTGGCCAACGCGCAGGTGCCGTTCCAGCGCGTTGTGGACCTGGTCAACCCCGAGCGCGTGCCTGGCGTGTCGCCCCTCATCCAGGCGGGCGTCACGATGGACGAGAAGGGTGCGTGAGGCCTTGGCTTGGCTGGCACACTAGACCTGCATGTATGGTGTTGGTGTGCAGGCGGTGGAGCTCCAAGTATGAATTGACCAGCTCGTCCGCAGCATCAGTCACATGCGGGTATGCTCGCAACGCACATAAGAACATGCTGCCCTGCTTTCTCATTCAGAATGGTTCTCTATGCCGAGCCTGGAGGGCTGCCGTGGCACGGTGCAGCCGGTGATGGTCGCCACCGGCGTCATCAAGATGGACATTGCCATGGGCTTTGCACCACCCAGCGAGCAGGACCCTGAGGCCTGGATCTGCATGCAGGTGAGGCCGCCTTTGAGCAGTCATGTCCATCTGCAGTGAGCTCCATGCGCGCGACAACAGCATGCATGTCCTGATTGACAACAATTTAACATGCAGCATGCAACATGAAAATGATGCTTACTGCCGTACATGCTTGCTTTGTTCATTGCGCAGTTTGCCAAGGACATCTTCGAGTCGCCGACGATGCAAAAGATCATCGACTCCCTGGAGGCGGTCCTGCGGGCAGCAATTGATGCGCCTGACATGCCTGTGCTGGAGCTGCCGCTGATGGACGACGAGGCCCGCACCGTGGTGCTGAACAAGTTCCAGGGCAGGCAGGACCCGTCCCTCTTTAAGATGGAGCCGGTGCACTACCAGATCGAGGCGCAGGCACGTGCCAACCCGGACGCGCCCGCTGTGGTGCTGTGGACGGGCGATGTGCTGACGTACGGCCAGCTCAACGAGCGCGCCAACCGCCTTGCGCACCACCTGACCACACTGGGTGTCAGCCTGGACGTCCCTGTGGGCGTGATGCTGGACCGCTCACATGACCTCATCGTGTCCTTCCTGGCTGCTATGAAGGCAGGCGGGTGCTACCTGCCCATGGACCCCTCGTACCCCGAGGACCGCCTGGCTGGCATGGTGGAGGACGCCAAGGCGCCGGTGGTGCTGGTGCACCGCGAGCACCTGGCACGCGCACAGGCGGTGGTGCAAGGCGCCCTGGCTGCCGCCCCCAGCACCAAGGTCACCTTCCTGTGCCTGGAGGACTTCTGGGAGGGCCCCGCCAAGGCTTGCCCCGCCACCAACCCGCCGCCCCGCGCTGGCCGCACCAACCTCGTGTACACGCTGTTCACGTCCGGCTCCACGGGCCGGCCCAAGGGCGTCATGCTGCGCCACGAGTGCCTCACGGACTGCGTGGCCGACCAGAACAAGATAAATGGCCTGACTTCCAAGGATGTGGTGATCCAGACCTTTTCCATCTCTTTTGACCCCCACGCCATCCAGGTGCGCCTGAGCTTGGCAATTGGAGTAATGGCACACCTGTCCTTGCAATCCCCAGGTCTGGACCTCATGAATACTATACACCTGTTCATGCGCTCGCTGTGCAGATCTTCTCGGCGCTGACCATTGGTTCCCAACTGGTGTTATCCAAGCCCGGAGGCCACACCGACCCCGATCACCTGACAGACCTTATCGCACGCACTGGCGTCACATACTACTGCAACACCCGGTCCATCATGCTGTTGGTGGCCCAGCACCCAGGTATGTGCGGCATGCCTGGTGCTGGCACCAGGCACTGCTGTGTCATCTTGGCGTGATTTGAAGTGCTGACCTACAATGCTTCTGCTGATTTAATCCAATCCTGGCTGCACGTGATCCCATCAAATATTCATGAAAGCTATTGTTACATTCCGTGTTTGTGTCTGCGCACCCCAGACGCCTGCAAGGCATGCGCATCCGTCCGCATTGTGGAGCTGGGTGGCGAACTGCTGACCCATGCAGCACTACGTGACCTATGCGCCGGCTTCGTGAACGCCAAGATCATGTGAGGAAGGGCCTATTCTAGGCTAGTGGATGCTAAGCAGTGCATTACATATGTCTGCATCATCATGTTCTCAATGTGCTGATCTTATGGCATGCTGGGGCAGTCATGAACAATGCCGTTCTGTACGCTGCCATGCAGGAATGTGTACGGCCCCACGGAGGCGACCATCCAGTGCACACGCAGCAAGCCGCTGTCAGACAAGATGACAGGCGCCATCACCATGGGCCGCCCCGACTCCAACATGGGCGCATACGTCGTGGATGAGCGCATGCAGCTGCTGCCCCCTGGCCTGCCCGGCCAGCTGCTGCTGAGTGGCCCCCGTATCGCCAACGGCTATGTGGGCCGCCCAGACTTGACCGAGAAGGCGTTCATCGCTAATCCGTTCATAGGGGAGCTGCTTGCACGTGGCGCTGTGGCCAAGGAGCACGAGCGGCACTACGCGCGCGCGTACTGT
>BDCZ01000267.1:51363-73888 GCA_001662365.1 Chlamydomonas applanata | reverse complement strand
GTGATCTCAGATGCCCCTGGTGTGAACGAGGCCGTGACCAAGGTGTGCACGGATGATGGCGGCGTCAAGCGCCTGGTGGGCTACGTGGTGCCTGAGACGGTTGACACAGCTGCTGTCCTGGAGCACTGCCGCAGCCACCTGGTGCTGAGCATGGTGCCCAGTCTGATTGTTCCTCTCAAGGAGATCCCTCTGGGCGCCACCGGCAAGGTGGATGTGAACAAGCTGCCCAACCCCGACTGGTCCACCCTGCGCGCGTCCGAGTACGTGGCGCCTCGTGATGAGATTGAGGCAGCTGTCCAGTGTGTGTGGCAAGAGGTGCTGGGCAAGCCTGAGCCCATTGGTGTCCACACTGACTTCTTTGCGGCGGGTGGCTCATCACTCAACTCAGTCATGGCCGGCAACCGGGTTGCTGATCTGTTCAACCTCGGGGCCAAGGGCACCGGTCTGCACAAGTACAACACGATCGCTGCGGTAGCAGAGCACCTGCGCTCCACAGCCGCGACAGGAGACCTGCTGGCGGCCATGAAGGAAGGGGGCTCGACAGGCATCCCAGTGCGCTCATGGCCCGACGACACACGCCCGCTGTCGTCATCGCAACTGCAGCTCTACACACTGTACATTGGCGACCGCACCGCCGTGCAGTACAACGAGAAGCTGTGCTTCCGCTTCAAGGGTGCCTTCGACATTGATGTGGCCAAGCAGACTCTACAGTACATCGTGGACCGTCACGACATCTTGCGCTGCTCCTACTTTGACCAGGCCGGCACGCCGCGTGTGCGCGTGCACCCCAAGGGCAGTGTGCAGGTGCCATCCGTGATTGAGGATGTGACTGGTGCATCCCCGGATGCCGACATGAAGGAGGTGGTGGACCTGGTGGGCCCGCTGGTCAAGCGCGACGCCACCAAGGTGAGGATGCAGGCATGGCGGTGGGCAGTCGCTGCCCAGGCAGGGCTGTAGCAGCTGCTGCCTCTCTGATTTGCTTTTCCATACCCGTCTACACACCTTGCGGCTCACTTGTGTTTGCACTGTGTTCGCAGCCGTTCGACCTTGGCAAGGCCCCACAAATACACACCGTGTTCTACAGGTGCGCCTGCAGCCTTGTCTGCAACCGCCGCGCTTGTGGTGCCCTGCTGACTGGCTGGCTGCTGGCTGGACTTTGTACATGACTGTGTGCACACTCTGCGTCCTGCGCCTATCTTGCAGGCTGGCGCCCAAGCTGCACGTCATGCTCATCAGCATCCACCACATTGCCACAGACGGCATCTCCATGGGCATTATCACGAAGGAGCTGACCGAGGTGAGGCAGCTTGCACAGCAGTGGATGTGCTCCCTTAGTTTGCTGGTGCCGTACTGGATTGTATCGCCGGCCTGTAGCTGGTAGCCGTTTTTTGCATCAACCTGCTGGCCCACACGTGTTGCTGCCACTGCTGTGCAACGGCCACTGCAGGTGTACAATGCGATCAAGAAGGGCCGCGCACCGCAGCTGCCCGCACTGCCGATCCAGTTCCCCGACTTTGCGGCCTGGGAGAACGACATGCGCGCGGGCCCTGAGTTCCAGGGTCAGATCGACTACTGGCGGGGCAAGCTGGATGGCGTGCCCACAATCCTGTCGCTGCCTGCGGACAAGCCCCGACCGAACATCCCCACATACAAGGGCGCCATCACTGAGCCCTTCTGCGTCGATGGAGAGAGGCTCGTGGTAAGCTTTGCTGTGTGAGCTGTTTGTAGCTGCTGCACAGCCCGAGAATCACTCCTTGTTTTCCTTGCTTGAATGGCCATGCCTCCATCTTCGTGTGCTCGCACGTGTCTCCCTCGCAGGCGCTGAAGCAGATAATGCAGCGCACACGCGCGTCGTCCTTCATGGTGGCGCTGGCCACGTATGGCGCCATGCTGTGCCGCTGGTCGGGGCAGCACGCTGTGCTGGTGGGCTCGTCCTACGGCAACCGCCGGCCCGACACACAGAACCTCATCGGTTACTTCCTCAACATCCTGCCGATGAAGGTGGAGGTGGCCCCAGGCATGACGTTCCTGGAGCTGATTGACAGCGCACGGGACACAGTTAAGGAGGCGCTCTCAAACCCAGATGTACCGCTGCAGCGGCTGATTGATCTAGTGGGCGCTGAGCGCGTCCCAGGTGTCAGCCCCCTGATTCAGGCGGGCATCACCGTCGATGAGCTGAGTGAGTGCTCCAGCTTGATCAGCTCGATACCCTGCGGCTGTCTGCTGTACGAATGTGGACTGACAGGTGTTTGCTGCTCTTGCATCGTGTTTGCATTGTATTGGCACCAAACTGGCTTCGATCCTTCTGTGCGCTTGCTATGCAGGCTGGTTTGATAGCATGCAGCTGGAGGGCCTGGACGCGTGAGTGTCTCAGAATGCATGAGCTGTCACAATTGAAGTGTTTGCTTGGGCTCCAGGCACTGTGTGCAGCGGGGCTGGTGCTGTTCTGAGAAAGGTTGAGTGTTGATGTCTGTCTTGACATGCCATTACTTTTCTTCTTTTCAAACCACACAGGCCCACGGACAACTGGGAGGAGGACCTGGGCAGTGCCAAGATGGACATCGCGCTGGGCTTCATGCCCCCGGATGACACCACCAACCAGATGTACTGCGTGCTGCAGTACGCTACCGACATCCTGGAGGCGAGCACGGTCAACTGCATGCAGGCCTCCATGAAGGCCATGCTCGAGGCTGGCCTGGCTGCGCCAGAGACCCCTGTGCTGGAGCTCCCTCTGATGGAGAGCGCCGGCCGCTCCAAGATCATGACCACCTTCCAGGGCGTTTGGGACCCGGAGCTCTTCCAGGGCGAGCCGGTACACTACCAGATCGAGGCGCAGGCACGTGCCAACCCGGACGCGCCCGCTGTGGTGCTGTGGACGGGCGATGTGCTGACGTACGGCCAGCTCAACGAGCGCGCCAACCGCCTTGCGCACCACCTGACCACACTGGGTGTCAGCCTGGACGTCCCTGTGGGCGTGATGCTGGACCGCTCACATGACCTCATCGTGTCCTTCCTGGCTGCTATGAAGGCAGGCGGGTGCTACCTGCCCATGGACCCCTCGTACCCCGAGGACCGCCTGGCTGGCATGGTGGAGGACGCCAAGGCGCCGGTGGTGCTGGTGCACCGCGAGCACCTGGCACGCGCACAGGCGGTGGTGCAAGGCGCCCTGGCTGCCGCCCCCAGCACCAAGGTCACCTTCCTGTGCCTGGAGGACTTCTGGGAGGGCCCCGCCAAGGCTTGCCCCGCCACCAACCCGCCGCCCCGCGCTGGCCGCACCAACCTCGTGTACACGCTGTTCACGTCCGGCTCCACGGGCCGGCCCAAGGGCGTCATGCTGCGCCACGAGTGCCTCACGGACTGCGTGGCTGACCAGGTCAAGGCCTTCAAGCTCACAGCCAAGGATGTGGTGATCCAAACCTTCTCCATCTCCTTTGACCCCCACGCCATGCAGGTGGGAAACATCGATTTTATGTGTATGCACAAGTAACAACAGCGGTCTGACTTGCTTGTGGTCGCCTGAGTACTGGACATTCAACTGCTGTCGGCGGGCAGTATGTCTCAGAATCTGCATACCATGTGCGTATGACTCATACTTGTGCAACCATTGTGTTCATTGCACAGGTGTTTGCGGCACTCACCATCGGTGCCCAGCTGGTGCTGTGCAAGCCTGGTGGTCACACAGACCCGGACCACCTGACTGAGCTGGTTGCCCGCACGGGTGTCACCTACTACATCAACACGCGCTCTATCATGCTGCTGGTTTCCCAACACCCAGGTGAGCTAGTGTAGGTCATGTACAGTGCGTGTAGCGTGCCGTCTGCTGGTTGCTTGCTTACTTAGTGGTCAAAGACGGTTCAGTGAGCAGAAGGATTAGGCAAAGCGGTTTGGTAAACCCCCAATTCTTTTCAATGTCTGCTCTGCAGCCGCCAAGGCGTGCACGTCCATCCGTGTCCTGGAGCTGGGCGGTGAGACGCTCACGCAGGCAGGCGTGCGCGAGCTGCGCAGCGTGTTCCCCAATGCAGACCTCATGTGAGTTCAAACATGGGCGGTGCAGTACTGTGAACCTTGCAATGCGACCTGTGTTCCCTGATCACATGCCGTTCTGGCTGAACAAATGCAGGTATTCAACGATAATGATAGCTGAATCGCAACCTGCCACGTATGTATACGCTTGCAGCAACGTGTACGGCCCCACGGAGGCTACCATCCAGTGCACGCGCAGCAAGCCACTGTCTGAACACGCCACGGGCACCATCACCATGGGCCGCCCTGACTCCAACATGGGCGCGTACGTCGTGGATGAGCGCATGCAGCTGTTGCCCCCGGGCCTGCCCGGCCAGCTGCTGCTGAGCGGCCCCCGTATCGCCAACGGCTATGTGGGCCGCAAGGATCTCACTGATAAGGCATTCATTGCCAACCCCTTCCTTGGAGAGCTCCTGGTAAGGGCTCGGTTACGCTTGCATATGGGCTCTGCCGTTCTCAGTGCGTCTGTACAGTGCACCCAAGCCTCTTGCAGTAGCTGATGAGTGCTGTAAATGCTGTGCTTGCTTCGCAATACAGGCAACTGGCGTCATCCCAAAAGAGCACGCGCACCACTACGCGCGCGCGTACTGCACGGGTGACCTGGTGCGCTGGACGCCCGACGGCGAGCTGGAGTTCCTGGGCCGCATCGACCGCCAGGTCAAGATCAACGGTGTGCGCATCGAGCTGGGCGAGGTGGAGGCGGTGATCTCAGATGCCCCTGGTGTGAACGAGGCCGTGACCAAGGTGTGCACGGATGATGGCGGCGTCAAGCGCCTGGTGGGCTACGTGGTGCCTGAGACGGCAGACCCTGCAGCCGTCATGGAGCACTGCAAGAGCCGCCTTGTTCTGAGCATGGTGCCCAGCCTGATTGTTCCTCTCAAGGAGATCCCTCTGGGCGCCACCGGCAAGGTGGATGTGAACAAGCTGCCCAACCCCGACTGGTCCACCCTGCGCGCGTCCGAGTACGTGGCGCCCCGTGACGAGATCGAGGAGGCTGTCGAGCGCGTGTGGAAGGAAGTGCTGGGCAAGTCAGATCCCATTGGCGTCTACACTGACTTCTTTGCGGCGGGTGGCTCGTCACTCAACTCAGTCATGGCCGGCAATCGCGTTGCAGAGATGTTCGACTTGGGTGCTAAGGGTGGGTAATCGAGTTCCTGTCCTCAGCACACACCATGGTTGGCGCCAGGTTTGCCTGTTATGCACCTTGTACTAGTACTGGCGTGTATGTGTGGCTGGACACAGGCCACAGCAACAAGGGTGGGGCTGGCACAACCATTCTTGTGTTGGCGTGAACTGACTCACTGTGTGTCCTCTTGCCCCGCACACGTGTGCGCACAGGTAACAACATCCACAAGCACTCTACAATTGCCGCTATCGCTGACTTCCTCCGCGCGACTGCGCCCACATCCCAGCTGCTGGCCGCTATGGCTGCTGCAAAGGACACGGGTATCCAGCCGCAGCAGTGGAAGGACGACCTGCGCCCGCTGTCCTCCAGCCAGCAGCAGCTGTACACGGTGCAGTCCACCAACAAGGAGCAGGTGCAGTACAATGAGATGGTGACGCTGCGCTTTGACGGCAACCTGGACATCGAGGTGCGCTGAGCGGGGACTTGACGCCTGAGCTTGGAGCTCTGACCGGCACATTCTTCTGAATTGCTGCACATTTCACTAGCTCACTTAGTTGGGATTTTGACACATTCGATAAGAGAGAAGAGTGAAGTATGTATCATGTACGCCACCGTGCCATCAATGCCTGCAACCCTGGTATCCTGGCCTGCAGCTGCTGCGCAAGACCTTCCAGTACATCATCGACCGCCACGAGCTGCTGCGCTGCGTGTTCTTCGAGGGAGATGATGGCCAGCCCATGCTGCGTGCGCTGCCCAAGGGCAGCGTCAAGGTCCCACTGCAACTCGAGGCGGTGCGTGCAACAGGGGGATGGGTGCTGTGGTCACATAACACCTGCATACCCAAGCACTGCACTAAATCAATTGTATTCACTGGCTCTGCACTACCAGGTGTCTGGTGGCGATGGGCTGAGTGATGAGGAGCAGACCAAGCTGGCCTCGCCCCTCATCCAGCGTGATGGTGCCAAGGTAATCCATGCTGGCTCAGTCGTGAAACAGATGAATCTGTGCATCATCATCATCAGCATCATCATCATCATTACACGGTTTTACGCAGTTAGACTGCGGTGCTGCAGTTTGACACAATCTTCATCCATGCCTGCCAGTCTTGACAGTCTGTGAGCCACCTCGTTCTATACCTGGGCCCCACGCTCCCCAGTGCCAATGCAAACCACTGCTTCCCTGTGTTGCCACGGCGCCTGTGCATTGGATGAATCTGTGCTACGTCGTGTCATTATTTTTTAGTATCTGTTGTGAATTAGGAAGGTTGACATTTGTGAAAACATGGGGGCTGCCGTGGGCTGCGTTCACGAATGTATGCATCTGAGACCCAGCTCACCTGAAAACCCACCTGCCCATCGTCTTCTCATGCATCGCCTTGCAGCCGTTCGATATGTCGGTGGCGCCTCTGATGCGCCTCTTCCTCTACAGGTGAGTACCTGCCGTCTGGACAGATCTGTTGCAGTCTGGAGATCTTGCTGTTAATCTGGCTAGACGTGAGTTGTAGCTGCAACTGATATGAACCGCACGATGGCTGTACCTCTTTGCAGGGTGGCCCCCAAGGCACACGTCATGCTGATCAGCATGCACCATGTGGCCACGGATGGCGTCAGCTTTGGTCTTCTCACCAAGGAGTTCACAGAGGTGGGCGGGCTCTGCTTGTGCGCCTGACCCATGATCTCCAAGCACTGATGTGTAGCATTTTGCTGCAGCCCACTAGCTTGTACGCAATGGTCCGAGCATTGGAAACATTACCTACTTGTTGCTGCAGGTGTACAATGCGCTCAAAAAGGGCCGCGAGCCTGAGCTGCCAGTGCTGCCCATCCAGTACTCTGACTTCGCAGCGTGGCAGATTCAGATGCGTGAGAGCGGGCGCTTCAAGGTGTGGGCTGGTTCATTCTCTCTTGTTTGTAAACCCGAGCTGGAGCTGTCTGCCTGGATCCCTTGCTGTTAATTCTCAACCGTGAGCGGATAGAGTCTGCGACCAGCTCACTGCTTGCATGATGGCCTTGCACACGTGTGGCGGCTCAGTTAACAGCATTTCTCCCACATTTTCCCCATGATCTTGACATCGTGCACGGCTTTCCATGCACCTGTCGTCCCCTCATGGTTCCTGCAGACCATGGAGGACTACTGGAAGGAGAAGCTGGCCGGCGTCCCAACCGTCCTGGCTATCCACACTGACAAGCCACGCCCCAGTCAGCCCAGCTACAAGGGCTTCAACGTCACCTTCAACATGCCAGAGCAGTCCTGCACGGTGCGCAAGCTGGCAGATGTCTCTGCAGCAAGCATGCCAGCTGCACAATCATTTAGCTCGATTTGAAAATATGCCTTCCTCTCAGCCTTCCTCTGCTCCCTTTTTGCACACCCACAGGAAATGCGGGCGCTGGTGCAGCGGGCCAAGGTATCAGCCTTCATGGTGGCCCTGGCTGCGTACGGCATCACGCTGTGCCGCTGGTCCGGGCAGCACGCCGTGCTCATGGGCTCGTCCTACGGCAACCGCCGCCCTGACACCAAAAACCTCATCGGCTACTTCCTCAACATCCTGCCGATGAAGGTGGAGGTGTCCCAAGGCATGACGTTCCTGGACCTGGTCATGCAGGCACGTGACACGGTCAAGGAGGCGCTGTCCAACTCAGATGTGCCCTTCCAGCAGCTGGTCAACCTGGTGGGCGCGGAGCGTGTGCAGGGCGTCAACCCCCTCATCCAGGCAGGCATCACCGTGGACGAGCGCGGTGAGGACTAGCAGCAGCGCCCAGCCTTCACTTTGTGCTGGCCAGCTTCTGCATGGGTGCACCATTTGCAAGCCGGGACATGTCGTGTCCTTGTTCACTCATGTTCCATGCTGCCTCCTCGCTGGCCGCAGGCTGGTTCTCAGATGTGGCTTTGGAGGGCATGGACAGGTAGGTTGCGTTGTGTACACTGTTGCTATGCACCGGCTCCGTATTGGCTGCAGTACTACTTCACGCCGATCGTAGTCATTTGCTGAGACGTACCTTTGAATGTTTCCTGCAAACCTGGCACGGTTTCGTCACAACTGCATCCTGCCCACATGCGCCCAGGCCCACCACGTGGCTGGAGGAGGACATTGGCACTGCCAAGATGGACATCACCTTCGGTTTCGTTCCCCCTGATGAGGTCGAGAATGCGATGTGGTGCGGCCTGCAGTTTGCCAGCGACATCTACAGCCAGGACACCGCAGAGCGCCTGTGCAAGTCTCTGCGCATGATCCTGGAGACAGGCTTGACAGCGCCCAGCACACCCGTGCTGGAGCTGCCCCTCATGGATGACGAGGCGCGTGTGACCATCCTGCAGAAATTCCAGGGTGCATGGGATCCCTCACTCTTCCAGGCGCAGCCGGTGCACTACCAATTCGAGGCGCAGGCCCGTTCCAACCCGGACGCGCCCGCTGTGGTGCTGTGGACGGGCGATGTGCTGACATACGGCCAGCTCAATGAGCGCGCCAACCGCCTGGCGCACCACCTGACCACCATGGGCGTGGGTCTGGACGTCCCTGTGGGCGTGATGCTGGACCGCTCACATGATCTCATCGTGTCCTTCCTGGCTGCTATGAAAGCAGGCGGCTGCTACCTGCCGCTGGACCCTTCGTACCCCGAGGACCGCCTGGCTGGCATGGTGGAGGACGCCAAGGCGCCGGTGGTGCTGGTGCACCGCGAGAACCTGGCACGTGCGGAGCTGGTGGTACAGGCCGCCCTGGCCGCTGCTCCTGGCACCCAGGTCAACTTCCTGTGCCTGGAGGACTTTTGGGAGGGCCCCGCCAAGGCCTGCCCAGCTGAGAACCCTGCACCACGAGCCACGGGTGACAACGTGATCTACACGCTGTTCACGTCCGGCTCCACGGGCCGCCCCAAGGGCGTGCAGATTCGCCACGAGTCATTTGTCGACAGCTGCCTAGGCGCGGTCAAGGCGTTTGCTATCACATCCAAGGATGTCGTCCTGCAGTCCATCTCCATCAGCTTTGACCCCCATGCCCTCCAGGTGTTCCCTCCTCTGGTCATGGGCGGGCAGCTGGTGCTCCCCAAGCCGGGCGGGCAGACAGACGCAGACCACCTGACTGAGCTGGTGCTGCGCACGGGGGTCACGCACGTGGCCAACGTCAAGTCGCTGATGCTGTTGTTCACGCAACACCCGAACGCCAAGAAGTGCACGTCCATCCGAAATGTGGCGCTGGGCGGCGAGCAGCTGGTGCCTGCTGCTGTGCGGGACATCATGGCAGTGCTGCCCAACGTCCGCATCTTGTGCGTGTGACCCGGTTTTGGCATGTACTTGCCCTTGAGAAAGATCACAACCTGCTTGATGTGCATGTACTGCCCTCTGTACTGCTGTAATGCAATGGTCTGCACGGGTGCCATTGAAGTTCACTGACCCGTGGCAACCCTGTACATGCACGTGCAGCAATGTGTACGGCCCCACCGAGTCCAGCATTGAGGTGACACGCTCTGGCAACCCGCTGGCTGCTGACCTGGATCTGAACGCCACCATCACCATCGGTGGCCCTGACCGCAACGTGGGCGCTTATGTTGTAGACGAGCACATGAAGCTGCTGCCCGTTGGCCTGCCTGGCCAGCTGCTGCTGAGCGGCCCCCGCCTGGCGCGTGGGTATGCCGGGCGCCCCGACCTGACAGCAAAGGCGTTCATCACCAACCCCTTCTACAGTGAGCTGGTCGAGAAGGGCTACGTGCCACGGGAGTACGCGCACCACTACGCGCGCGCCTACTGCACGGGCGACCTCGTGCGTTGGACGCCCGACGGCGAGCTGGAGTTCCTGGGCCGCATCGACCGCCAGGTCAAGATCAACGGTGTGCGCATTGAGCTGGGTGAGGTGGAGGCGGTGGTCGCCCAGGCGCCCGGTGTGACTGACGCCGTGTGCCACGTGCACATGATCAAGGAGCGCAACGTAAAGCAGCTCGTTGCATACGTCACGCCCTCCTCGCTCGACGCCCAGGCGCTGGTCAAGTTCTGCAGGGTGGGTCTCGCAGTGCCTCAAGCCCTGGCGCCGCATGCCGTTTGCGTTCTGCTTGCACGCACTGCCCACTTGGCGCAGCGCAGCTCAGCTCATCACCCCCAAGGTCTCAGCAAGTGTCTCAATCCGTTACTCTGTTGTGCCGGCTTGCCACTGTGCTGTATAATGCAGGAGAAGCTGGTGCCGACCATGGTGCCGTCTGTGTTCATCCCCATGGATGAGTTCCCGCGGCTGCCCAATGGCAAGGTGGACGTTAACAAGCTTCCGCCGCCTGAGCAGACTGGAGCAGGTGAACAGATGTACATCGCACCGCGCACACCCACTGAGGCCAAGCTGCAGCAGATCTGGATGGAGGTGATGGGTGTCACCAACCCCATCTCTGTGGACGCCGACTTCTTCGCGGCTGGTGGCACCTCGCTGCTCGCTGGCACGATCAACTCGCGCGTGCGCGCGGAGCTGCAGTGCTCCAAGCTGTCCGGCACGGTGCTCTTCAACGAGCGGTGAGTGGGCATGGCCCAGCTGGCTGTCTCACATATGCTGGGGTCAAGCTATAATAGGCATGGCCACTCACCAAATGTGCTGTTTTGGATGGATTACACATGCAGGACGATCGAGAATATGGCTGCCTGGATTGACAAGAATTCCCCTGCCAAGCAGGACGCCCAGCAACTTGAAGCAGGCGGGGCTGCAGCCGCATCAGGCCCCATGGTGCCCACGCAGCCGGACTTCAAGCGCATCTTCAGCTTGGCAGCTGAGCGCCATGACCCAGTGACGCTCATCCAGCCGCGGGGCGGTGCGCCAGCGGGTGCAGTCAGTGCGTCACAACAGCCCGAGCCAGAACCTCATGAGGTGGTCATCCTGCGCGCGTGAGTACCTGACATGGGCAACCTCTCAACACACAGCGAGGCGGAGTTCTAAGCCATTTTCTCCCAGACACAATGCCAAGCTGCTGCGTGTTCTGATCGGCCCTGTTCTTTGCGTCTGCGTGCCTGCAGGCATGCGGAGGAGCACATGGCTCGCCTGAAGCAGCACGGACCCAGGACCACGTCGCCCACGTGCATGCCACCGTTCATGTACGACGTCATCGCGTACTTCTGTGTAAGTGTGTAGGGCGTTCTGTCTGCATCCTTGATGATCAGTGTGCATCAATTTGGTGGGCAAGCAACTTGACTCTCTGATTGCTGCTGCTCTTGATTATCAGGAGGCCCATCTGTGCATGTGCGACCTGTATGTGCGTGTGCAGGTGCTGTTCTCCAACGCGGTCGCCCCCTTGTTTGTGATTGGCATCGTGCTGTCCACGTTCCACATCCTGCCGCACCTGCGCGATGTGCGCTGGATGATCATCATCGTGCCGGGCCTCATCTGGGGCGCGGGCATTGCGCTGGCGCTGCTGCTGATCCTCCTCAAATGGACGCTGCTGGGCAGGCAGCTGCCGGGCGTGCGTGCCACCAAGAGCTGGAGCTTCCTGGCCTGGGTCACTGTGCGCAACTGCATGAAGCTGGTACGGCAAACATGATCAGCTGCTGCCACATGCTAATTTAGCTACTGAGTATGCATGGGGACACATGTCGGTGTTTCCATACTGTTTCATCCGTTCTGCTGATGCAACCCTGCTGCCGACCACATCCCATCTTCTGATTCTGCATGCTGAGGCGATGCTGCTGCCCGATGGCACTGCAGGGCCTCAACATCATCCAGCCCTGGATTGCGCGCACGCCTGCCATGAACATCCTGTACCGGCTGCTGGGCATGAAGATCGGCAAGAACGTCATCATCGATGCCATGATCTTTGAGGGCTATGACCTCATCACGGTGAGTGGGCTGTTCTGGTTGCATTTAAGCACTGTCTACAACCTGGAGCTTGATTTGAAAATGAAGTAGTGCTCGCTGGCCGCAGCCCACTCTTTGTGAAATGGCAGACATTGATGCCTAGAGTTGAGCCTGCTGTCCTGTCACTGTTCTGCAGATCCATGACAACGCTGTGATTCACGCCGACGCCAAGCTCCAGACGTACCTGGTGGCACCGCCTGGCCAGCTGGATGATGTAGGCGTGCTGGTGCTGTCAACCATCGAGGTTGGCAAAGGTGCAGAGGTCGGGGCCCGCGCCATGCTGGACAAGGACTTGCCTGATGGCTGGCGCCTGCTGCCCACGGTGCGCACCCTGCACAGCACTGTCCGGTCAACACTGTCGACCCTGTGTGTGAGGCTTGCCTTGAATCCTGCAGTCCTGCTACTAGCTTTTGATCAGCTTACATGCCAGCATTGGCCTGGCCAGACCCAAGCTGCTGCGTCCGGGCTGCCCGCAGATGTGCTCGTCCGACCCTGCCTCCATGGTGGGGCCCCCGTTTGCCAAGGAGGACGGCGAGCGCGCGTCGCACTTCCTGCCGGAGATGCACCTGGGTGTCATCGGCTCGGTCACGGCTTCGTTCATGACGCTGCTGGCCTACTGGGCTGCGCTGGTCCCGTCCTGCGTGTCGCTCTTTTACCTCATCCAGGCCATCTCGCGCGTCGACTACGTGGGCCCCAACCTCTTCCAGCTGGGCAACTTCCTGGGCGAGGACCGCAACTCCACTGCAGCCGGTAACGCGGACCCAGGCCAGGGCTTTGCCGCAGCAAAGTATGTGCTGGGCGACCACCCGGAGGTTACGATGCCGCTCGTCCTGGCCGTCTGTGTAAGTTGCTCGCCGTGTGCTGTGCGCCTGTGCTCGAAGCCTGCTTTCGCTGCTCAGTGCCTGCCTTGGCTGCTGCCTGCGGCTGGTTACCCTCATGGTTTGCCTGACCGTTGATGGGCACATAATGTGTGCTGGGATGCCATGTTCCTCAACTGCAGGCTTTCTGGCTGCTGTTCATGATCGCGTCACACGTCTTCTTCCCAATTGCTGCCCTTTGGAAGTGGGTTGTTGTTGGTCGTCTGGTGCCTGGCCGGGACGTCAAGAGTGAGTGACCTTCGCCTGCTTGTGTGTCTGCCATGACTGCCAGCCTCCCTCAGCTGCTCTGTTGCCGTCTGTGAGGCCCACACCCAACTGCGCACTGTGCTCACTCACTTCGCACCCACACACCATGAATGGCTGCAGACGGCAAGTGGCTCCTTCTGTGGCGGTACGCCGTGTGGATGCGCATGACCGAGATCCAGCCCATGCTCTTCCTGCGCCTCCTGTGGTCATCCACCAAGCTGGGTTCCGTCATGGCGCGCTGCCTGGGCGTCAAGGTCGGCCGCGGCTCCTTCGTGTCCAATTTGCTCGCCGTCGAGCCAGACGCAGTCACCATCGGCGACTGCTCATCGCTCGGCGGCAACACCAAGATTTCGTGCCTGGACCCAGCTGGTGTGATTCAACCTGTGACCATTGAGGCCTACTGCACGACCGGTACCCTGGCCACGCTGTCTTCTGGCTCATTCATGCGCGAGGGCGCAGTGCTGGGCGACCGCACATACCTGAACCACGGCGAGAGCCTGCGCCCCTCTGAGCGCAAGCAGGGCAGCCTAGTGTTTGGTGGGGGCGCCCCGCCCCCGGCGCCCCCACCGCCCGACGGCAGCTGGGGTGAGCTGTTCAAGGACACGGTGCAGGTCATCCTGGTGTTCTTCCTGGTGCCGTGCACCATGTCGCTCGTGTCGGCGACCGTATCGGTCATCTTTGGCGCCACGCTGCAGCGCTGGGGCTACCAGGTGGTCATCGGCATCTTCCCCCTGGCCATGACCGGCACCATCATCGTGCTCATGATCTGGATGAAGATCGTGCGCCTGGTGACGCTGCCACGCGGCCACAAGGGAAAGATCCCCGTCTACTCGCTCACCTTCAGCCTGGAGCAGCGTGAGTTGCTGGTGGCTGTTGCTGCAGCTGGTGATGCATGCTTGCGCCATCTCTGCTCAGTGAGACCAACTACATGCACGCCTGATGATTACATTCTTTTGCCATGCTCTTTGCAGAGATCTGCATGCCAGCAGTGCAGCAGTTCGAGCTGTGCCAGGTAAGCTTGAGCTTGACAGCGAATGTGGTGCAACTTCCTGTTGTCTTCAATTGTTGTAGTGTGTGCAGGGATGTGTCTTATGATCTTTACCTGCATTGGCGTGGCACGCTCATTATGATCAGCAGCAGGATGGCTACAAACACGCTGTTGGTGCTCCTGTGGCCTTGCTTTCTGCAGGGTACCCACTTTGCGGTGTGGATCTGGAGGTTCTTTGGTGCCAAGGTGGGGCATGGTGCGATCCTACTGGGCCCTATGCCCAGCGAGACCGACGTCCTGGAGATCGGCGAGCACGCGGTCCTGGAGTACGACGCGTCCGTCACTGGTCACACCATTGAAGCTGGCTTCTTTGAGTTCGCCCCCATTGTGTGAGTAGAATCATGCCGTTTCTCCTGATGCCCAACTGGCGCAGCTGCCTCGTGGCTTGTTGGCTTCTGTGATTGGTCTCGCCCGGCACTCAACAAGTGAACCGGTTTGTGCTTGCTGCTCTCTGTGTTCCGCAGGCTTGGGGCCAATGCACGCCTTGGCAGCCATGCTCGGCTGATGCCGGGCACTGCCATGGGTATGGCTGCCGTGCTGGAGCATTGCAGGTAGGACCTGAGCACATTCTACAACACACCGCTTGAACAAACTGAATGCCTGCAGGGGTACAGCTGCAGCGGTCATACTTTAGACGGCAGGTTCACAACGGGGGCCGCCCTGTCGTACACACGTGCACGCAGTGTGACGATGAAGGGTGAGAAGCTGCCGCCATTCACGCTGTGGTCTGGCAACCCCGCAGTGCCTCAGGGCCACACCGGCATGCCCGCGTTGTTCAAGCAGATGATCAAGATGCAGAAGCAGCTGCCCCGCCCGCCTGTGGCAACCAGCGCAGGCCAGCAGCCGACACAGGTGCAGCCCGGCCTCACCATCGAGGTGCCGCCTTCGGCCACCAACACGATGACGCGCGAGGCGCTGGTGGCTACCGCAGCGTCCATGGCACGCTCCCTGCCATCCGCAGCCATGCTGGTGCCCACAGAGTCCACGAACATGGGTCTGCCTGGCCGCTCCACCATGTCGCGCGCCCAGCTGGCGCTGACCGCTGCCAACCTCAACTTCTCAGGCCACCACTCCAGCGGCACGCGCGCACAGCTGGATATGAGCTCCGCACAGCTCGGCCGGGGGGGCACGTTTAACCAACTGCTCAGCCCCACGGGTGGCGCTCGTGGAAACCTGCTGAGCCCCGGCCGGGGTACACGCGGGCAGCTGCTCAGCCCCACCAGGGGTACGCATGGGCATCCGCCGCTCAGCCCTACAGGTGGGCTCAGCAGCCCCACGGGTGGACGGCCCCGCCACCCCCGCCTCGCTGCCGTCTCCTCGCTGGGCACCTCCCACACTCAGCTGGCCAGCCTGCCGCAGGGCACGCTTCACAGCGTGTCGTCCACCGGCAGCTCATCGGGTGGCGGCACGCATGGCCAGCTCACCAGCGTCCCGTCCGTGGGCGCAGCTGGCAGTGCAAGCCAGGTGATTCTGCAACATCCCCCAACACACGCGCACAGCTCGCGTCCACCAGGGCTCTTGTCAGTGCCCTCAGGCCGCGTGGCGTCCGGCGGTCCACTCCCTTCATTGAGCCTGCGCAACACGCAGCTGCAGCAGCAGCTACCTGCAAACAGGAGCTTGCGCGGGGCGCTGCCACCGCTGCATGGTAGCCCAGCTGGCTCTCGTGAGCAGAGTGGCGCGCAGGTTCAGCTGCCAGACAGCAACCCATTTGCTGCCCCCGCTGCGATGGAGCGTGTAGTTCAAGGTGCGCAGATATACAAAACGCATTGCATGCAAATGGTCATGGCAGTCGGTCAATTGGGAGACACACAGTGCCTGCGGCTGCCATACACCAAGCAACGCTGACGTTAAGCATATGCTTTTGCGCCCGCAGGTGCACAGCGTGCAGGCTTCGCACCGCTCCAGCTGCAGGTGCCTGAGGAGGAGCCAGCTGACATGTATGAGGGGGATGAGGGTGGTGATGAGGGTGGCGATGAGATCCCCGAAGCAGCAGGTGCTCTGCTGCCGGACACGCGCTCACTGGTGCTGGAAGCCATTGCATCGGGACGCGTGGCACTCGTCACGCCCACTGGTCACAGGGCTCGCTTGGCCGGTGCCAGCAGCTGGAGGCATGAGTAACGCCTAGCGCCAGCCTTGAGAGTCATGCTGTCCGTCTGCTGTCGTGTAGATTGACCAGCAGTGAGCCAGAAGGCGTGGGTGGCGTCAAGTTTGTCCAGGGGATGGTACGTTGTTTGATGTCAAGCCGTATTCCGCAGTATAAAGGTATAAACATTTTGTTTGCACTGATCCTGGCACTGATCTAAGAATAGAGGCACAGTCCTTGCAGCCGAACATTGTGTGCGGAACCTGCATTGATAACACGGATCTGACAAGTGATCGGATAGATGCTTCGTGTCTGTCGTGAATGCAACCCGTGTGTATACATGCAGTGATCAGCCTTACAATGTTGTCGCCACCTGTGATACTTGTCGCAGTTATTGTATTCTTCAAGTCTACACTAGCTGATGTTCATATGTCTTCCCATTGCTATCCTCAGATTGTGGAACATAGGTGTGAGCGAGCTGGGTGGCAGCCCAAGGTCGTGCACATTTTGTTCCCCTTTTGAGCGCGTGATGTTTCTTGAAAAGACGGCATGGCATGTTGATCATCACCGTCATCAAGTCAGTGGCAGCTGGCTTCTGATGTTGTGTGTTCGGCACGCATGAGCCATGCACATGTACACATATGTATGTAATCATATCCGGCAATCCTTCCTCGCACATACTGTATACCACAGTAAGAAAGGAAGTTCTACCGCAAGCCGGCAGTTGTGGGGACTAAACGACCAGGCATACTGTGCACAATGCGTTCTCTGCAACCGATGAAATCCAAATAAGCACCGCAGTTGCACCGAGCCCACTACATACATCTACATACATGTGCGAGCCCCCCGCCCTGCTTTCAGCCACACCAATGCCACGTACTTACTGCTACCCCAGTTTTGGGGCTGCTGGTGAGACCCATCCAGGTTCACGCCCAACCAATCCAAGATGCAAGGTTCGAATCCTGCAGTTCATCATCTGGACCTACCCACAGCGGGAATGGCGCCCCGCAGTTCTGGCCTTGCTTGGCAACAGATGAGAAAACGCGCTTATACGTGCGACCACCGCATGCGTTCAAGGAGGACCTTGACACGCCAGGCGGTAGCGCACGGCCCCTACCCAAGGGCACTGGGAAATGGCCTACCTGTCATCCCCACCAAGCTCGGGCCCGCACCCCACCATTCGTGTGCTGGCGGGCGGACCTGCTGCGTGCGTGTCCACTGTGCAGGGGTCCGTGCTGTTGTGCCCTTCTAACTGCTTGCTTCTATGTGGCCTGGTGGTCGCTGCAGAACTTGACCTCCTTCTGCTCAATAACCCCCTCTCAATTGGGCGAATCATACATGTCCGGCCTGCTTGGTGTCTCTGTGCGCCTGTCCAGTACATAGTACTCAGTACTTCGTACATGCCTGCTTCGGGCTGACAGGATGAATAAAACATGCTGTGCAGGAATATCCTTGGCACGAGATTGTCAGCGGCAACTGCACACGAGAGGTATCTTGGACCACATTGAGACTGGTTTGAGAAGGCTGGTGATGATGGAGGATCAAACACGTGTAGCACATTTTGTAGCAGACTGCACAGATGCTTAGGATGTAGGTTGGTCTGAGGGACGTGCGTGTTCACGGAACAGACGATGGTCCCACGTGCGTGGCTTCATCCGGGTCAGAGTCTCTGCTCAGATCCGCTCAGGAATTCAAGGCTGGTTGCTGAGAGGCTCATGCAAGGGGTAGTCTGGATCTTATGCTGCTGGTACATACACGTCATACAGTAGGTCCATCCTCAGCTCACATGCATCCAGATTTGCAAGCCTGTGAGTTCGCCCGCATGGAGCTTGCGCAGGCCAACACGCGCCAACTTAGGCTTCGGTTTTGCTGGCCTGCTGCGCCCGTTCATGCAGCCAAACTGGGCCTATGCTGCAGCTGCTGGGTTCTGGCAATGCTCATGTATGCCCACCCAGGAACGCAACTCATGCAAGTTCACATGATGAAGCTATTGCGGAGGGCTAAAATGACCCGCGTTAATGGTGGCTACAGTTCATTCTGGGCCAGGCATGTGCAGCCATGCCTGCAGATCTAATCATGCTTGTGCAGGGTGGTGATCTGGCTCCCACGCTGCTGCTGGGTCCTTCAGAGGCTCGAGTGCACCCAAGACTACATTGCTCCTTTCTTGCACCAATCCTGTTAGACGAAGTTGCCAAACAGGCGAAATTGCACATGATGCTGTCGCTGCAGCCTGAGTGTTTGTGCGTATTGGAAGATAATCAGCTCCTGGATTTGGCCCTACGTTCTACGAACCACGTGGCGTGTGCTTTGTCTGTTCTACCAGCACTGTGCTGGGGCTGCAAGCAAGGTACCATCAGTTTGCCAACTGGCATTTGGCGCGTGCGTGTCGGCAGGGATGTTGCTCGCCGTTTCTCATTAAGTTTGTGCTCCTGTCTAGCTGCCAGTCTGCATCATACACATCCATGCAACCTGCCACAAAACGTGCTACTTTCAGTATGATCCTCCATCATCATCAGCCTTCTTAAATCGCTGCTTCTCAAGAAATAAATGGCTCAAATCGTTGCTCCATAGAACTGCAAACCACCGCCACTAGTTGGTATTCACGCACGTGCTTCCCTCAAGTCGTGGAGCATAGGTGTGAGGGAGCCGGACAGCTGGTAGGAAGGCCCCAAGGTAGTGCACACCTGGACTTCCCGAGTGCGTGATGCTTCTCGGAGGAGACGGCATGTATGGCGTATCAAGCCAGTGGCAGCTGGCTTCTGGTGTCGTGCTAATTGGCAGGGATGAGCCATCCACACGTTATGCAGAAAGGGAGGAACAGTTTCAACTTACAAGGGAACTGCTACTCAGGTGGGGGTATGTAATCAGATCCCACACAAGCCTGGCCCGTACATACACACACGCACACAATTGCAGTTGCATAGTCGATGCTGCACACCAGTGTCTGACCCTAATCCTCTATTTGGCTCTGCAGATCGGCCATCCCCCTATTCCTGGCTCGCAGCAAGCCCGCAGCAGGCCCACTATTCCTGGCCCGCGTCAAGCCCAGGGCAAGCCCGCCCAGTGACAGGCACAGAATGCCCATCAGCAAGGAGAATGCCATCCAGGCGCATCAGTGCCCAGCATGCCCAGGAGCACAGTGGCGACAGTGTGCGTGGGCAGGCACCAAAGGCGAGACGGTCCAACCAGCGACAAGGCAAGTTAAGTAGAGCCAAAAGTAGTCTCGTTGAAGCACAAGCAGGATTTTGGGGCGCAGCTTGTCATGCACAGCAGCACATACAAGCCTCATGGAAGGGTCGGGAGAACACATGTGGCCCCGCCAACAACACAGCAGTGGCAGCAGCGTAGCCACTGGCATATTATAATGGCGAGGAAACACCCTGTGGCATAGTCGTCTTGCATCATATGGCCTGGGAGCGGCCACACGGGCAAGGCGTGCACCAGCCCCCAGGCCAGGCATCGGTGTTGGTGAAGGAGATTACTCCACGATTGCCTACAATATGCAAATCAACCGGCTGGACATGCCTCAAAAGGCTTTGGGCTCTTGCGCAGTGCACTGTGCGGCTTTTGCAGGTTTCCCTTGCTTGCCCTTGGTTTGTCACATGCCGTTGTCCATGCCCTGGACGTGTGTGCGGAGCCATTCAGGTTTCAACTTCAAGTTTCACTTAGGATTTTGTGGTTCTCTTGTCTATCTACAATCTGCATCTCATCCTTTTACAATCTGCATCACATACATAATCCATGCAGTCTGTCACAAACTGTGCTATAGACATAGGATCCTCCAACCCGTCCTGACAAGGATCAAAATATCCCCCAGCGCGTTTTTAAATATTGTACAAACTTCTCTGCAAACTTCTGCTGTTCCATGCAAAGTACTGCACACCACCACCTGCTACTCAGGAATGTAGCAGTGCTGATGCGCCGGCCACACTCATGTGTCACCAATGTTGCCTTATGAGCCATCGTATAGCTGCTGGCTTGCCGTTGCGACATTAAACACAAGAACTGCGCAAAGCACGCCTGCATGCCACCGGGTCCCACCCACTACCCAGAGCAATTGTGCTGACATGCACGGTCGTGAATGCAACCTGTTGCCTGACCACATGCATCGGATGCTGGCTGTGACGCAGCACGTCACTGAGGGCCATACCTGGGACTGAAAGCCTGCATACTGCTTGGCACCCAGAGCTTGCGCACCAGAAGGGCTCTGGTCTGCTCGCCAGCATTTATCACATTGGGTCCCCACATATTGATAGACTAGATAGAGCATTACGATAACTTTCTGCCAGCCGTTAAATACAATGCAGTCATCCAGACTTATACCGTTCAACGCAGCTCTGCAGTTCACGCTTGCTTTTCAAGTGCCAGCCATTAATGGAAAAGTTTGTTACAGACACTTTTGCAGGGTAGACAGGGAAAGATTCGTGCGGTGAAATTGTTGTTACGACCATGTGCATATCCAAAGTGCTCATATTTCAGTTGTATTCAATAATCGGCCTGATATTGCCCTCGCTCCAACCTGCAGCAGCAACGCAAAAATATCCAAGCCTGACGGTTCTGAAGCGAGGGCCACAGGTCAAGGGTGGTCCGCCCAGTATTGTTTTGCTGAATGACAGCGAATACCAAAACCAGGATATTTTGGACCTGAAATGGCGGGTCCGGTACTTAGCATTGCGAACAAATGCTACTGGGACACCATGGAGTTCGACCAAAGCTGCGCCTGAGCGCGATCCAGGCCCTGCCAAGCCCTTGTTTTGCCCTGTGTACATCAACCACCATTACCGCATCATCTTCCTAAAGACACCCAAAGCTGCTGGCAGCAGCCTGATGCGACACTTTGGGTAAGCTTGCATGCTGTATGCATGGACGCATGACTAAATCCCATGCAGCATAGCTGACTACGTCGTATGTGCCTATTTCCTTCAACACTCCTTCTCTGCAGCTATTGCCACAACGCTTTTGGTGTTCAGGACTTCAAGCCCCAGCTGTCCTGCCTGCAGCCGGTGAACTTGGCGAATCCTGCGGCCAGGGCGCGGCTTCTAGGCAGCTGGCCAAATTACTTTGGTACGACCGGCTGCTGACATTCCGTTGCGCTGTTGTCAAGGCACCTCAGCGTATTCTGACATGCACAGTTGGTAAGCATATATGCATGTCTGAGCCATATGGAACTTGGCCCGCTTTGCTTTTCCACAGTGTTTGTGTTTGCACGGAATGTCTACGAGCGGACCGTCAGCCAGTACTTGTATCTGACACGCTTCATGAAAGGGGCGGCGGATAACTGTACCGAGGTATGTGGGCATGGTGCTGTGCTCATGCCTGCAGGTTTTGCGCAGTAGCAAATTGCTGCTCAGAGCAAGCTGCTGCTGAACCATTCAGCCAAACTGCAACTACTGTGATCACAATGCCATTGGCATGGCACATCTTCACACTCGTGCTACTATAAGCTGCACACATGGCTCGCACGCTGCATACATATACAATTGTACATGGGTTGTGCACCAAAAGGATGCACCCCACACACTCTGGCCATGTGCAGATCTCATGGGATGAGTTTTGCGTCAATCCCTTGTTGCTGGGAGAGCAGTGCCACAGGAACTGGCAGTGCTGCCACCAGGCGGACTCCCACCAGTACATGCACTCTCTGCCTCAGTCAACGTGCCTGCTGACGCCCAGCGGGCAGCTCACGGTGGTGGGTGCGGCCTGTGGAGCTCTGATGCAGTCCCCCAATTCAGGGCTGACAGGGCCACCTGCGCTGGGCACTTGGACAAGTTGAAGCTGTGTACCTCAACTGTTCATCTGCTCCTTTTAATGGCGCAATCTGTGCTGCATGTCAAATGTTGGCCATGACCTAGCCAGGACCTGCAAGTGCTGGTGTGGTGTGCACCACCCTTGACGCTTGCTCGTGTACAATGTACTGGTGCAGGACTACCTGGGCGACACCGCGCACTTTCATGAAGACATGCGCGCCATCATCTCGGCAATCAACATCCGCACGCGTGCTGCAGGCTTGGAGGTACCGCCCATTCCTGACCCACCGCCACTTCGTGAGAACCCAAGAGGCAAGGCCTTCTGCATTAATGCGACTGGTGCAGCCAGCCGTGCTAGGCGTGGCGCGGTTCCAACTTCAACAGATGTCCCAAGGGATGCTAAGCTCGGCACAGGGCGTGCGCTGCAAAGTTCACGGCAAGCCACAGAAGGGGTGTGGCACCTGGGTAACGATGCCCCAACCGAAGAACCGAGCCCTGACACGCAGCATGGCCGGCAGCAGCTGGCATGGAAGGTGCGCTTGTGCTGGGTGTGTGGGCGCTTT
>BDCZ01000267.1:1646-50573 GCA_001662365.1 Chlamydomonas applanata | reverse complement strand
GGTGGGGGGGGGGGGGGGCGTGGGGGAGGGCGATGCCAAGGAGCCAACAGCCACATGCGCATAATGTGCGGAATGGACGCTCCACTTGCGCACAGGTGGCCAACTGGGCCCTTCACTACTGCAACATCTCCGACTACTTCACAGAGCACCCTGCATGCATGAGCCACCTGGGTGTGTACTTCAAGGAAGACATTGCGACCCTGCATGCCGCAGCTGTTGCATTGACACATAACCAGCATATCAAACGTGTGTCAAGAATCTTGAACGACACAGCAGTATGACCTATATAGTGTGCCCTGCCTGATGCACTACCTTGGTAGCTTGTAATGATGTCGATGAACCATGCAAGTTGTGCAGTATCATACGCGCATGATGCACAAGTTTCTTGTTGATGGGCTCTGGCAAGCAGATTATTGATATGATGCACAAATAGACACATACTAGTTGACCAGGTTCATATGACATACATCTGTCCTTGAACCAGGTTGAGTTGCTGGGATGCAATAGATGAGCAGGTTTTCACATTTCATTATAAAATCCAAGCCGAGTTTTTAATGTCTTCTCAAAAGCTTGATTACCTTGGATGAAAAAGGGACTGATGATGAAGTGGTACTGGTTCCATTACTTATTATTTGTTCTTCTGGCTGCATACTCTGAACACTCTGACAGGCATATGCCAACGACAAACATCCTTTGCTTTGTGTAGCTGTACATTTCTCCTGCCTGCATAAGAGCCATGGCCTTACATGGCCGTTACATGGCTGTCGATCAGTAATACGGTATTACGCTGCTCCTGCTGATACATCAGGGCAAGGACCAACGGCGAGCATTAGCTGCGTTGCACATGCTACCAACACCCTGGCGACCCTGCTCAGCAAGGCTGCAGATACAACCATTGTTTCTGCTCCTGTTCTATTCCACGCCCTGATATATATCATAGCGTGGTCAAATGCGGCTGCCGGCACAACAGCGCGTGACAATCACAGCACACAAGCATAGCACCTTAGCACATACCTATACACAGCTTCCGGGCACATTTAAGCGATCTGTGCAGCTTTCACACAGGGTGACCGCACTAATACCTTTATGTGGCTAACGGACGCATTAAACGACGGAAATTAAGTGACCATCAGACGAAAGTTTGAGCCAGTCCTAAACCCCCACTTACAGAACATAATGCACGAACTTCAACATGATTGAGATGACCGCACATCGTGTTGTTGTAGCTGAGCATTTGGATTCTATACTACTCGCAAATCTATGGTTCATCAGTACATTTCATGTGTTATTACTTACAATGTTGAAGACGACGCAGAATCGTGATGATTACCTATCTAAAGTTAAAATACTGGCTGCTTGGCAGAGCCCCACCCACTTGACCTAATATTGAATATCAAAATTGATATACCTGCACAATTGCCTCTGACAAACCCAGCTGTGCCCTAGTTACATCTTTTAACGAATGAAATGCCCAGCGGCGCCTTAGGAACGAAACGCTGTAGTTTTGCAGCGATGCAGCGGTTGCACATCAGCCCCATTGCTTGGATGTGCATGGCTCTGAGTCGATCGGAGTAGGGCATGGCCTTCCAGTGGGCAAGGAGAACCCGTTTTGTTGTTCTTGGAACTTCCCCTGGGCCATTCCCCTCCTTGCACGTTCCAGCCCTTTTGCAGCTGCTGGTGCGCATGGCCTCTGGCCCCAGCACGCTGAAGACCTTGCTGGGACCCCCTTCCTGCACTGTCGTTGAACAGCATCCCATCTCCCTGGCAATTGTGGCACTGCCTGCTCATATTGCCGCCTCTCATGACTCCGACTCTATCTAACTGGCCCTTCCGACGCTTGGATGTTGTCTCAGCTTATGGAATCCCATAGAATCCCATTTGTACAGCCTGCATCAAGAACGGCCCGCAGCTGCTGATGCTGGAGCCAACGGGCTGCACGCTGATCAACTGAAAGTCCTATGAGCTCAAGAACGGCAATTGGGTCCACTGCAGAAGATAAATTATGTGTAAGTATGTCACCCGTGGCTTGCCCCGGCGCAGGCATAAAGGGCAGGCAAAAATGTGTTTGCTGAGAGCCTGGTTCAAACAATCCCTGAACATCTACTTTGTGCATACAGAGCTGAACCAGCTGAACGCTGTGTGTGGATGGATGTGTTGAAGATGTATGTACGTATGTGGATGGATCAGTCTGGACCTGTTTGGATTCAGGGTATCCGTGATGGGCTGCTTGCCGGATGACAGCGTCCTGTCTTGCTTGTCAGTCACCTCCACAGCAAACGAGGTCATGCAGGCGGTCACAAATGGCGCAACAGGACGTCATCCCTCCTCATAATCAGCAGTGTGACTATGGTAACTGCTATTACAGTTGATGTTCACATACGGATGGATCAGGCATCAGCAGGAAAACAGTAAAACACTTGCAATGGCAAGTACAGGCGGCAACAACTGCAGCCCAGCAGTGCCCGGTTCCGTGCACAAGAGGCTTGTCCCAGGCGCGCCGGCACGGCTTGCTGTTAGTGAGCTGCAGTTGCAGCTTTCAGCTGGCCTGATAGCACCTGCAGCTCAGACCCATTAACCGAAAGGGCGTGTGAATATACAAACAATGCATCACAGCTCCAAATAATAATAAATAATAGCACAGCTCCACATGTGGGTAGGTAATCTAGGCACATTTCTAGGATGATGTCTGGCAGGCTGTGCTTACTTGCACAATGCGTAGAAAATAGGGTGCGGCGCTGAAACATGCGGCTTCATTTAATCGCACACATTTGAACTGCGTTTACACCATGCGATGGGCTGTTGGTGACTGGTGGCGGGCCCGTGTTTCCTATCAGGCTATCACAGCACTCCTGCTGGCCGTTGTGCAGCCCATCATGCCCGCACCTGCTCCCACAGCAGCACGGCCAGCTGATCGTAACCTGCAGGCTTGAGATGCAGCGCGTCGTCCCACATGGCAGTTGCATCGGCTGCAACCAAGGGAGCGGCAGACCGCGGCAGGTGCATGACTGTACAACATACTGTACGTGTGTCACATGTAGCAGCCAGGCCACAAGACCAGCTTTTTGCTCAGGGGTCCTCATGGCAGCTGTGCAGGGCCATGCCCCATGTGCTCACACGCATGCAGCACTGCTTCTGCTGCAGCAGCCCCACACCATCAAAAGCCCGCAGCAACGGCAGCATATTACGTCCATCCAGCTTGCGCTGCTGCTGTGCGCATGCCGCTTACACCAGCAGCTGCATGCGCTGTTGTGTGTGGCACCGCACCAACCTGCGCCGAGCCGCGATGCCGACAGCAACACATCAGTGTCCAGCAGGAACAGCGGTGCGCCAGCGGCGGCCTGCACACCAGCAGTTCCACACGTGCTCGCACATTAAGTACCGCCGTATATGTGCCGTGCAATGCGGCTGAGTGAGCGCAGGGAACTTCAGCCCGTGCGGGCGGGCATCGAACGCCAGAGGCTAGCATGGATGTGTAGGATGGGTGGGAAAGGTGAAAGGAGGTTGCTGGGGCCCGTTACGTGGGCTCATACGGTGTATACTGCTGCCCATACGTGCTACATTTGTGTGAGCTATGCAATCATGTGTTATAATGAGTGGGCATTGGCTTTGTGCTGTGTGCACTTGGTTGCAGTCCGAAAACATCCTGTGGAAAACATCTGACAACTTGGCAAACCTGGCCTGCGCAAACCGCTGGTAACAGGTCATGTGCGCTAAACTGGCCCGGGCAGCATTCCCAACATCTACGCACCCGCAGTCCGGGGCTCCAGGCAACCCTAGCGTCTACAGACCCTCCTGAAGTTTGGTTGAGCGGTGCACACTTCAGCCACCATCAACGCTGGCTGCAAGGCAGCACCCCGACCAGCCGTATGCATGTGCACGGATCACAGGATGCCATGCTGTGCCCACCTGCGCCTTGACATGGTTGCGGATGAGCGTGTTGAGTGCAAAGCGCTGCGCATCCTGCGTGGCACCACACACATACATACACAGCTGTGCGTGAGCGCAGTGGAGGTGGCCAGCGGAGCACCCGGCCAGGTAGATCCCCTGCGGATGGCGCAACTTCAGCAGGCCAGCACACTTGTGCATGCCACTTACTTGTGCAAGTATGTATGGGAGTTACGCAAGAAACTTTAGCCTGCATTCCTCGCGCAGCTTGTGGCTGACTGGCTGTATGTGCACACATGGGACAGAACCACACACGCCCTGGAACCTGGCACCAGCCAGCTGTAGGTACGATCACATGGCGCGCGCACTGTTGGGTACCAGCCGTGTGCCCTGCCGCACCTGTGCACTGCCCTTGAACTGCACTGCGTTGTACTCAAAGCAAGTCATGGCCACCACACGCGCGCCGTGCTCCAACGCTGCCTGCGCAAGCGCATGCAAATTGATCAAGAAGCAAAGGGAGCCTTGACGACTTGATTCATGCCGTGCGCCTGACGGTATGTCATGTGCCTGACATTCAACCACCACTCACACCCTCTGCCTGGCAGCCAACCACTCCCAACTAGCCCCAACTCTCAACCAGCTATCCTTTCTGCCCAGCACACATCGGTAGGACTCATATTACACAGACCATCTCGTGCATGGCAGCACGTGCCTTGTACATGCCGCTCAGCCCCGTGAAGATTGTGGCCGCATCCTTGCCCCACCCCACGTCGTTGATGCCGCCTAGGATCAGCACCTGCATCAATACACACGCAACCGTGGCAGTGTTAAGAGCAGCGTACGCCGTGAACTCGAGGGGGAGGGGGGAAAGGGGGTTCACAAAGCGTGCCTGGCGTATGAGCGCTCGCATGCCTGCAGCAAAGTCCGTGGCACTCGTTGGCCCTCCAAACTCCCACCGCCCTCCCGTGGTCGCCACCCCACCCTCCTGACACACAGGGTTTGGTTTTATTTGATAGTCAAACCATCAAGACGGCACGGCCGCCAACAACACGACTCGAGCCTCACATGCACCTGCCCTGCTGAGCACGTGCGCATGGCACCAAGCACAGCAGCTATCCGTGCCCGTGGAAGCGGGCACATGCGTGCATGCGTGGCGCACGGCTCACCCAGTCGTACTTGTCGCCCGCCGCCTGCGCCGCGCCCAGCAGCCCCGCCAGCCGGCCGTGCATCGTGGGCACCACCAGCTCACCCGACACACCCGCCTCGATCACCTCAGCCCCGTCACTCCCACCCGCGCGCACGAGCTCCTGCGCCCAAACCACACGCACCCCATCTGGGCCACTGGCATGGCGGCCCAGCAGCTGCACTTGTGAGTTGCACGCAGTATATATGCAGCAGCAGGCTTGGTGACTGCATGCTGCCGGCCTTGTCGGGCGGGCAGATCCGTGGGAAAGCAGGTGCCTGCACATGGCCCCACACAGCTATGACCCCCAGTATTTGGAAGCTGCACCACCTGCAGCTTGGTGGCGTAGGGGTGGAACTTGGACCCCATGCCATGATACCCCTCAGTCAGTGAGTCGCCAACGGCCAGGATGCGCAATGCAGTGGCACTGGCCGCCAGCCCGCCCGGCCCGGCCATGCCCACACCCACACCAAGCGCCAGCATGCCCAGCACACGGCGCAGCCGCCCAGCAGCGCGCTGCACGGCCTGCGCGCATGGCAGCATCACAGTCAGGGTCACGTGCACGCACTTGCATGCATGCATGCATGCGTGTGTGTGTGTGTGCCACCTGCTTTGTGTGTGAGCGACCGCATGCAACATGCATGCAGATGGCCAAGCCTTATCATGTGGGTGATGCACGAGGGGCATTCTTGCTCTGCAGTTCATGAGAGTCTTCACATCACCCTAGCTCACCACGCCGGTACGTGCTTCACGAAAAGCTCCTGCCCGTGTACCAGTAGAAAACAATGCGCGCATCATGCCTAATGAAAATAAGAAAGCAACGCCCAGACCAACAACCCTAATCGCAGCGCCAATGCAGGCTTTGTTTTACATCAATCCATGCAGGTGGAGTGCGAACTCTATGTGCTACACACCCCATGCAGATCATTTCTGTACGGACAACGATGAGGTCAACTGAAGTACAAGTTGAGATCAATGCGGCACTTCCGTGAAGCCCTTCCTTGCAACAATTACAGCTGTGATCGCCCTGATGATCGCCTTTAGTGGACGGTCGGGTGCATTGAGCAGCATCCGATAGATGGCATCGTAAGGCTGGCGTGATAGGCTAAGATGATACAGTGTAACGCACAATATACTGCGCTTCGCTAGTGAGCTCCTTCCAGTATGAACATTTTCTCTGCAGTTGCCCTTTGTGGTGGGGGCACGTCTGCATGGCCTCGGCGCGAAGGAGACGTGTGGTGGAGCGTCAACACCGCAACTCTTCGGGTTGGTCTTTGTTACAGATCGAGTGGGCAGCACACCAGAGCCTGGGTCAACTGAGCGCTTGCTGTGCTGCGTATGGAGCACCCTGATCAAATCTAAAGGGCCATTTGGGCAGCATCGCCCCAGCGCATGGCATCACGGGCGCATGCGTTCATGGGTTTTGGCAGCAACATGCCCGCGCTGACAGGGCACCTGTGGCTCCTGCCCTGCTGGCGGTGGCTGCAGGCACGTGGGCCAATGACACCCATCACTGATGCCGCACTGTCAGACTTTATCCACGACACCGTGGGCTGGGCGGGCGTGGAGATCAGTGGGGAGGCGCTGCTGGCGGCGGGGGCACACGCGAGCCATGTGCGGCCGCTGGTGCAGGCGGCGTTTGAGGCGGGCGCGCGCATGAACACACGCAAAGCGCGGCTGCGGCAGGTGCGGCTGGCTGGAGAGGCAGGGGTTGTGTGTGTGCGCTGTGCAGGAGTAGGACCGAGGTGTGTGGCATCCGGCACCTGACCGCAGTCTGCCGCCCCATTACCCTCGGCTTGATGCCGTGTTGAGCCGCTTGCTATCATGGCTGCAGCTTTCACAGCCGTCTCACCCACCTAACCCATTGGCCCACCCCAAAGCCCAACCCCAACCCCAACCCAATCAACACCCCGCGCATCACTCAAGCACCCACCCACCCGCCCGCCCGCCCCTCTGTTCCCCGTCATCAGGTGGACCTGGACGCGAATCTGGCGCGGTGCGTGGCCATGGCGCTGGCCGCATATCCGCGCATGGCCCGGCTGTCGCTGGCGGAGCTGAATGTGTACGATGAGGGCGTGGCGGCGCTGGCGGGCGGGCTGCACGCGAGTGAGGGGCTGGTGCGGCTGAGCCTGCGGTCGGTGGATGTGGGGGACAGCGGGTGGGAGGCGCTGGCGGCCGCTCTCAAGCTCGCGACCTCGCTCACCACGCTCAAGTGGGTGGGGCATGGATCGGTTGTGGGGGGGACACGGGGGTTGGGAGTGGAAATGGGGTTGGGGGGCGGGAGGCTGGGTCATGCAAGGTTGTAGGCATTGCATGTCGTGTACGAGGTGCAGGGGTGAAAGGAGGTGCAGGTTATGCAGCAGGGTGCTGTCGGAGTGCTCCGTGCTAAAGGAGTGGGCGGGAAGATGGACAGCACATCACTGGCATGGGGGCACGCTGGCTGACACCATGCAAGCTGTGAATCAGCCGCACTCAATGGGCTGCCGCACCTCCCCGGCCTTCGTCCGGCCCACGCCCACAGGGTGCGCGGCTGCCTCACACGTGGCGCGCTGGCTGCAGTAGCGGGTGCGGCCAAGGACTGGCACAAGCTGCAGGTAGGGCGGTGATGGGTGTAGCAGCCGTGGTACCAGGGCTGGGTGGGGACTGCAGGCTCGCCACGTGCACGTGCACCTGTGCACATCGCACCTCAGCCGCCACTCAGACGTACACCAGCGTCAACTCAGGTTCAAATGCCACGGGCACATTAGCAATGATGTGAATGCCGCAGCGCTCTCACCTGCCTGTCGTGTGCGGCCATCCGCGTGACCGACCCACGCCGTCAGGTGCTTGACCTGTGCGGCAATGAGCTGGGGGACGCGGGCGTGGTGCGGCTGTGCGAGGTGCGCGCGGGGGTTTTGAGATGAATGAGGGTTACGAGGGGTATGAGGGAGGCGGCGTGTACGGGCAATCGTTGCATGCACACACGTTTGGGATGTATAGAGGGCAGCTCACTTGCCTTCAAATTGGATGGCCAGCACCTGCAACATGCGTCCTGCCGCATCCATGCATCCATGCACACCTCCATGTGCCACATGCATGCCTGTTTGCCTGCATCGCTTCTCTCGCCACCCTGCGGCTGGCAGGGGCTGAGTCGCAACACGAGCGTGACAGAGCTGCGGCTGGCACGCGTGGGGGCGGGCGAGGTAGGGGCGGCCGCACTGGCGGGGCTGCTGCGGCGCGGCCCCACCACAGCGCTGACGGCGCTGGACGTGTCGCACAACGCCCTGGGCCTGCAGGTGCGGTGTGGTGCACACGCATGAGAACGGGGTGGCGCACCGTCGTCACGCCGCCGCAACCTGCAGAATCCAGGCTGCCCGGGAGCACCCCCAAAATGAACACGCCTGCCCCACCCTTCTAGGCATACAGTCTCCCTAAGCAGTTCCGCCCCCATGTGTTCTACGCAGCAGCTTACAGCAGGCAGCACAAGGTATGCACCCAAGCGATCCACAGCAAAAGCTCAGGCAAAGGGCCTGTGTCGGGCAGCACAGCTTTAGGCGCCGTGTGCACGCAAGCGATATGCACGCTCACAGAGCCCGCTCGACCGGCGCTGCCTCCCACGCATACCTGCGTAGGGCTGCGCCGAGGTGGGCGCTGCGCTGGCTGCCTGCCCGCGGCTGCGGCGCCTGGCCGCAGCACACACGGGGTGGAGCGATGCTGCGGTGGCGGCCGCTGTCGCGTCCCTGGCCACAGCCACCTCCCTCACTGCGCTCGACATCAGCTACGGCCGGTGCGTGCGGGCCCAGGTGCCACGGCATGTTCTATACCCACTGCTCCGAGTGGCCTACCTTGCACCTTGGCTTGGCTGGGTGCGCATTGAATGTGTGGGGTGGCTGGGACTTGTCCTTTTTTTGTGAGGAACCCGACCTGCACAAGCCAGGGCCTGACGTAGCCCCTGCTAATGCTGCCACTCCGTGTGCGTACCAACCGCGCAGCGTGGGCGAGGCCGCATGTGCGTCGCTGGCGGCGGCTGCGTGCAAGGGGGGGCTGTGGGAGGTGGTGGTGTCCGGCAACACCGTGGGCGCAGCAGGTGTGTTTCTTGCTTTCTTCCCTCTTTTCATTAGTGTGTGGGGCGGTGGGGGATGGACGGTGTGATGGACATGGGCTGACGCACGTCCCCTTGCTCGCAGCTGGCCGAGGCACAGCAGCCGCACTGCTTTACAAATCCATGTTAATGACCTGCCCTGCCCTGTGCACACATGTTGTGACTGCACCTGACTGACTGGTGTCTGCTGCGCTCTGTGCACATGGGCGTGTGGGGATGGGCGCAGGCGTCAAGGCGTGGGCGGACGCGCTCGCATCATCCCGCTGCGCGCTCACCTCCCTGGGCGTCGCCGACTGCGAGGTGAGTGGGTGGGTGGGTGGGTGGGTGGGTGTGGCTGTTACACTCTGGAGCTGTGGCAGGGGGGCTGTGGTGTGGACAAGCCCCGGAACCCACAGGCAGGGTGCGGTCGGGGGATGGAGTGGGGAGGGGGGAGGGCTGGCGCCTGCCTCCTGCTCTGACCACTTGCGTCATCGCATGCGGGATCCATGAACCCCATGCTACCCCATGCCTATGGCAACCTATGACAACACTCAGACCCGCCTGATTGCACACACATGGCGCCCTGGCCCTCCTCACCACAGGCGGGTGACACGGCGGCACATGCGCTGGGGGCTGCGCTGCGCACCAACACCACGCTCACAACACTGGATGTGTCGGCCAACTCGTTCACGCAGCAGGGTGGGTGGCGCGCGGGTGGCTTGGCCTGGGTGCCGGGTGCTGCTCTGGCTGGTGGGGTCGTGCAACACGGGGTTGGGGGATGGGAGGGCGAGGTGGGGAGCAGCGGGTGTGTTCATGCTCTAGGATGAGAAGTTGGTGAGACTTGTGTGATGCAAACTTCCGGCCACGCTGCCCCGCCCCGCGTGCTGCCTGCCGCAGGTGTGGCGCGTATCGTGGCTGCGCTGCGCACCAACACCACGCTGTCCTCACTGGATGTGTCTCACAACTGGGTGGGGCCGCGCGCGATGGCGGCGGCGCTGGCGGAGTTGACCGCGGTGCGCAGGGCAGGCGACAGCGGCCGAGGGCGGTGTGCGGGCTGGGCTGCTTGCTGGTCCGAGATCACTCTCTAGCACCATGCGTCACACGTTATTGGCCGTTTGTTTGATCCCAATTTCGCAGCACACCCCACCCCTGCCACTGCATCAGAGACTGCACTCATGCAAGCCCAGATGCGAGCCTGTGTCTATGCTCCACAGTCCATGCCAACCTGCTCACGCTCCCCGCGCAGACACCCACACCTTCCGCCACGCCCCCCAAGGCTGGCAGCAAAGCAGCCAAGGGTGCGCAACAGCAGCAGCAGCAGGCCCCCCCGATGCGCGTGGGAGCGCTGGCCGGCGCACTGCCACCTGGCCAGCGGCCGCGTGTGGCGATCACCGCAGAGGTGCTGCCCGAGTTCAGGGAGATTGAGCGTGTCAAGTGGGTGACGCGCTGTGCGCAAGCGGCCACCACAACACTGCACCACGCCTTCCGCCATGCAGCTTCGGCACACACGCACGCGCCTGGCCTGGCCATCACTTCATGCGCAATGCCACCGCATTGCCGCAGCATGCGGGCAGCCATTTGCCGCCACGCGCTGCCATGCCCCTGCTGGGCAACGGTTGCCACGTGTGCAACGATCAGGGACCGCTGCAGTGCTCCACCTGCATGCCACTGGCTGATCCTGCGCCGCGTGTGCAACGTGCACCCCACGTGGCACCCTGCAGGTTTGGCAACTGGGACATGCTGGCGGCAGCCGCCGTGGCAGTGGGGGATGCGGAGGACGACAGCGCGGGGCGTGGCGGGGGCCCAGGCAGCAGCGACACTGCGGGTGGTGATGACGCCCGCCGCAACCCATTCCTACCTCACAGTCATGGCAGTGCCAGCAGGAAGGCGGGGGGCCCGGCAGCACGCACCAGCTGGGGGGGCACCAACCCTTTCAAGGGTGGTGACCCCCCCGTGCCGCCGCCCAAGGACCTCACACCTGGCAAATTTGTGGAGAAGGTGAGGGCCACTGTTGTAGATGGTGCTGCATGGGAGCACCCTATGCGTCTTGGCTCGGGCTTAGGGTTGAGATTCAAGGGTTGACGGTTCCGGGAGTGGCTCGGGTCACCCATGGGCATCCCACATCATGCGTCAGCCGCTCCCACACGCGCCTGCCCCACGCCCACCCGCCAGGCGCGCCGCTCCTCCTCCGTTGCCTCGGCCGACTCCTCGGGTACCGCGTCCACCTCACACTCCTCCTCTTCCCGCGGCTCAGCGGCCCGACCCCGGCACACGCACACCGCCACCGCCACCTCCTCCTCGCACTCGTCTGCCGTGTCGCGCGCCACGCTCATGAGCAGTGAGCTGGGCAGCCGCGGCGGCAGCACCGGCCGCGCACGCCGAGCGCTGCTGGGCGGTGCACAGGCGCTGTCCGTTGACGGGGACGGCCTGATGGACGGCTCCATCAATGCGCCGCTGCCGCTGTCATTTGCGCCACTGGCCACCACGTCGGTGCGCGGTCAGCAGGGGCTGGACGGCAGCGGGAGGGCAGGGGGCCCAGCAGGCACAGGCACGGAGGGCCGTGACGGGTCATGGTCGCCCACCGTGCGTGCCGCGTGGGTGAACGCGCACTACTTTGGTGGAGGGGTGGGAGGTGCGGGCGGAGGTGGGCATGGGGGCAGAAGTACAGGCGTGGCACATGGCGCGGGCGTGGCGGCCGTCAGCACCACCTCCCAGCTGTCCACGCCTCACGCGGGCGACGTGCCTGGCCCTGCCACAGGCAGCAGCCCACCAGCATCTGCCGCTGCCTGCCGTGGCAGTGGGGGCGGCGTGTTGCGGCTGACCCGTGCAGCGCTCAGTGCGCTGGATGCGTCGTTCCCTGGGCCGCTGCCGCCTGGGGCGCTGCTGATGCGTGACGCAGCGCGCAAGGCGGGCACGGCGCTTGGCGCCGGTGGGGTGCCTCAAGCAGCTGCGGATACTGGCAATCCTTTCAGGGACCACCACCACTACCATGGCCCCTCCCACACGGCCCCCGTGGTGCAGAGCATGGGGCCGCTAGAGGCAGGCGCACGTGCGCGCAGCAGCAGCAGCGGCGCGCTGGCCGCACCAGCACAACCCGTACCCACCCCACACCATCAGCACCACCAGCACCAACACAGCCTGCCGGATGACAACCCGTTCAGGGCGCCCTCACCCGCACACAGCCATGCCGCCCCTACACCTACAGCGCCTGCGCACCTTGAGCCATCAGCGCGCCCCGGTGCACCACCACCACTACCACAGCCTGCCCTCGCGCACGCTGCGGGTGCCAACCGCTTCCTGCCGCCCGCTGACGACCAGCCAAAAGATGAGGCGCCAGACTCGCCTCATGCAACCCCAGTCAGCGCGTCACAGCGACTGCCTGCAGCTCACAACGTGGCTCCTGCGGCTGTGCCCTCTGCTGTGCACGCTGCCGCCCGGCCATTGCGTGGTGGCGCAGTCGTGATCCCCCCTCCACCCCACATGCGGGTGGCAGTGCTGGCAGCAGCGGCAGCACCGCCTTCAAACGCCGGGACCCCAGCTGGCGGGGAGGCCAACCCGTTCCTAGCTGGCACACCGGCATCACCCATGCAGGAGACACAAGCACAGTCAGGGCACAGTGCTGTGGACGTGGACGTGGCTGAACCCCACCTGCATGCGCGTACAGGCACGAGCACAGGGGGTGCAGGCGTGGCTGAGCGCAATGGCGGCAACCCCCTCTTGGTGGCCGCCAGTGCAAGCGACAGGTGGAACCAGCAGCCGTCTGAGGAGCGGGGAGGTGCCCCCAACCCCTTCTTGTCCGCACCCGCCAGTGATGGGGGTGGTGGGAGCGGCGGCAGACGTGGTGCGGACGACAACCCGTTCCTGGAGCCAGTACAGCGTGCGGGAAGCAGCGGCCGCACCGGGCGTGTGGCGTCAGCGGTGGCAACCTTCGAGGGCACGGCCAGCGGCGCCAGCACACCCCACGCGCCCATGGCCACAGCCCACGCAGGGTCCCCCAGTGCGGCTGCACCACGTGCCGCGCTGCAGCTGCTGCCCCTGCCTGACATACCTGGGGCCATGGCATCGGAGGCTGGGCGGGGTCTGGGTCGGCCACCGCCGGCTGCAGACTGCGAGGTGGACGATGAGGCGGAGGGGGATGACGAAGGTGGGGGAGATGAGTGGCTGCTGCCACCTGTGCCCTCTCAGGCGCCCTCCTCCCACCTGTCATCCCCTGCCTCCTCACGCCCAGCCAGCCGCGCGGGCTCAATCAGCGGTGTTGCCCGCCCCACTTCGCGCGGCCCCTCCCTGCCCGGCACAACCACACGGCTGCCCAGCACATCTCAACAGGGCGGCACGGCGCACGTGGTGTCACCGCTCAGCCCACACGGCCGCGTGCAGTCGCTGACAGGTGCTGGTAGCACGCGCGGCGAGGAGGCCGTGGCCGAAAGCGATGCGGTGTATGGCAGCACCTTGCTCGCAAGCGATTTGAACAGGGTCAGTGGTGCGGGGGCAGGCACCACGCCCACCACGTCAGGCGGACTGTCACGCCTCGCCGTGCACACGATGGGCACCGGCACCAGCCACCCCCGCAGCCGCCGCAGCAGCAGCGGCAGTAGCGGCAGTGGCGCCACCTCTGAGTCGTCAGGAGAGGTGCTGGCGCGTGCAGTGATGGCGCTGGAGGGCCCGGGCCCACGGCACAGTGCCGGCAGTGGCAGCGGCAGTGGCAGCGCACGGGCTGGCGGCACTGGTGGCACAGCGGCTGAGCGGGGCGCTGTGGTGGGCAACATGCCTGGGCTGCGTGAGCTGGTCCTGACACGTGAACATGGTGGTGGTGGTGGCGGTGCGCAGCGCGGCACAGGTGGCAGCAGGCGGTAGTGTTTGCTGCTTCAGGGGGTGTGGCAGGCGTAGCACGAGCGCTTGCGCAGTGGTTGCAGCAGCTGGGTTGTGTGCGGCACAGCGCTGTAATCAGGGTCATAGTGTGCGCATGCTGTACATGTGCTGTCCTGTGGCAGGGTACTGCTGAGAAACAGACGCGTGGTGGAAAGCAGGCCGCAATGATGAGGCTCTATTGCTAGCCGGCTTTCAAGAGGCGCTGGCACTGTGATCCCGCACTTGCCACTTTACAGATGTTCTTGCATAACCTCAATCACTTTCATATACGTAATATAGCATAGCAGCTCATGGTGGTGGCCGGCTCTGCATGTTTGCGTGCTTGTTGCCACGATCCCACCAGTACAGCCAGCACCCCGCATCCCACAGAGCGGGTCCAAATGCAAATCCTCGGGACAAATTGTGGGCGTAAAATGGCTGCAAAATTGGCCCATGTGCTATGCTGTGTAATCTTCCACCCTTGTCGCAGTCCCTGCGGAGCCCTCTCGAGCTGCCCCACCCCATCTTACCACCACACAAGCCAACAACGCACAGCCCACCACATACACAGCCCCACTCGCTCACAAATGCCACATGGCCACACATCAGTGCCGCACCCCACTCCCCACCCCACCCCATGTCTGCGCTCCTGGCTGAGGCCAGGACAAGCATGCTGACCCACACCAGCTCACAGCCCGCCCTGGCGCTCGATGAGCACCAGCAGGCCCTGCGGCCCCAGCAGGATCTCATTCAGGAAGCTCAGCAGCCCCACCCACACAATCGGTGTGACGTCCACGCCGCCCACCAGCGGCACCACCTGCGCGCACACGAGGGGGGGAAGAGAATATGAGTTGTTCTATCTGTCTTTGTTGCATGCTCGCAGCAGCGTGCGTGGGTGTTGTGTAGCTGCCTGCAGCTGTGCAGCGTGGGAGCCCCCTCATGTGTGCAGTCTGTGGACAGCTACTTCTACCGCTTGTACGCCCCGCCATACAGACGGTCATGCATGGCGGCGCATTCCACCCGCCGCTGCACGGTGCGCCGCTGTTCACGGCGGCACGCGGCCGGCCGTCATCAGAGCCTGCTGGACCCACACCCCAGCCGATGCAGTGGCATGCACAGCAGCGGCATGGCCTAGTGCAGCTGCGCTGAGCATGTGGTGTGTATTGGGAAGGTGTGCCCAAGCGCCGCACCTTGCGTGTGGCAGCTAGAATCGGCTCCGTGGGCGTGTAGGCAAGCGACCTGAGCAGCCAAGCAAAGCCACAGTTGAGAGGGGTACTGCAGCGTGAGGCGCACTTGTGCACAACCGCAGCAGATGCTGCTGCAGGCACCAGCCCGGCTGCATGATTAACGGTTGTCGGCAGGGCGCGTGGCATGCGCACACATTCCATGCGTCCATGCGGATTCCCATGCAGTGGTTGGACCACCCAAATCCATCGCACCATGGGAACTCCTTGCCATCAATACTAGGGTACCAGGTCATGGGGATGCGGACGATGTAGAGGAAGGTGAAAATGAGAAACGTGGGGCGTAGGATATCGCCTAGCAGGTGCGCGGTGGGGCCATCGAGCACCGTAGCTGCAGCTGGTGATGCGGTGACAGCCAGCAGAGATGTCGCGATGGCTGTGGTGGTCATAGCTGACACCAAATGCACGCTGGGCTCGGCTTGCGAGACAGCATCTGGTTTTAAAGCTGAGCATGACACCGTCTGCGTGGAAGTCAGGCCCAGTGGCATAGGCACAAGCCTGAGCCTTGCACCAGGCCTGGCGGCAGTGAAGGGCTTAACAGTACGTGCTGTGATCATCTTGATTTAACGACTGATCGCAAGCGCCCAAAAGACCTGGCGCAAACAACCCCAGCGATGAGAATGCAGTGATGGTTTCCATGGCGCGCATCGCCTGCACACGACATCTTCACTCTGCAAAGCTGTGTTGTGGGATACAACTCATCCAGCTGTTCGCTCTTGCGCCATCAAAGTGATCTAGAGCCACCCCTGCCATTCGAAAGCACGAATTATCACATATGGATCGTCGTGGTGGTCCGATGGTAGATATGGGGCCGCCCAGAGAGTTTGGAGGCAGAGGCCCACGCAGCTTTGGAATGGGGCCACGAGGAGGGGTGATGGGTGGCCCAGGGCCACGGTTGGGAATGGGCGGGCCCCTGATGGGCCTGCAGGTAGGTTTGGAATGAGATCCGATCCACGCATCAGCATCGGCATGCAGTGAAAGCGCGGAGAGTTGCGACATCATCAACAATGTCATACCTGTCTTCCGTATGAATTGAGGCTGAGTGGGTTCTGGCATGGTGCAGGGCCCTCCTGAGCCAGCATTTGTCGTGGATCGGGAGAAAACGTGTCCACTACTGCTGCGGGTGTTCTCAAAGCAAGGGGGGCATCACAAAGTGGAAGAATTCCAGGTGCGCAGGTACTCATGCGCCATGATATGCATGCAAACTGCTCGGCGCACATGATGTGTCTTGCACGAGTATGGCAGCCTGCGCCCCTGCGCATACTTCACATCATGGCCAGCAGCCTGCCGCGCAGTGGGCTTGAACTTCCTGGCGTGTGCACGTGCTGTATCGCCCTGCGGACCTGGTGTATGCAGAAGCGCGGTGCGGAGCCGGAGGGCGAGATCCAGATCTACACGTGGATGGACGCGTCATTGCGTGAGCTCACAGACCTCATCAAGGAGGTAGGCATGTGTGATGGCTGACCAGCTGCACGCATGCGCGGGTTGTATGTGATCAGTGTGCACACCAGCTCTTTCGGGGGACGTCATGCAGGGCGGGGCCACGCGGTCCTTACTGCCAGCACAGAGGACGCATGTGCTGCTCGTCGCTGCGCCTACGGCAACCCATGTGTGCCTGTGCCACAGGTTAAAGAGCTGGCGCGCGGGCGCGGCACGCGGCTGTCCTTTGCATTTGTGTAAGTCGGTGAAACACGCTTCCCAGACGCCACAGCAGCACTGGGCACAGGTGGCTGCCTCTGTAACGCCCTGAGCGCCCCGCTGCTCTCAGCTGCTGACATGCAAACCTGTGCGCAGCTTGCTGGCCGCCATACAGACATGCATTATGCAGCTTCAAAACTGCCGCATCACCGCTGCATGTGTCACCGCTGGGCACTGTGCCGCAATCGCCACCACAGGTACCCGGACCGCAGCGGGCGCAACGTCATGAAGCCGGTGTGTGCCTTGGGGGGTTGCGGGGCGGCGTGTGCACCTTTGCATGAACCTATATTTGGAGGCACCGCCTGCAGGGGTGTATAGCCTGCAGGGCTATACTTCGCCGCAGGGGTGTACAGCAGGAACCGCACGCTGACTCTGGGAGGCTGCATGTGTGCGCCGATTGCTTGTACTCTTGGGTGCATGACTTCGCGGTACATCAATACGTCGATGGCATGCCAAGCTGAGGCCACAGCTTCTGCAGCAAACATGTGCATCACAGGCGGCAAGTGTGCGTTGGGTGCGTGCCGCGGCCGCAGGTGGGCGTGGTGCACTCGGCGCGGCCAAGCCCCGATGATGCGCGCACGCTCAAGGAGCTCAAGTTCCAGGTGTGGGGAGTGGAAGAGGGGCGGGCAGGAGGGACCCTTGCAATGGATGACAAATCGTATTGCTCTAAACACGAGCAATCTGTGCAGTGTCAATTGGCCCATGACCAACCACCCCTCTTGGGTTTCGTCTGCTGTCGTCCACCACACCTGACGTGCCAATGCGTGCTCGTGTGTACGCCCGCGCTGCAGACCGGCGACTTCCTGGATGTTGCCATCCTCACGGGCTTTTGACACAGCACCCCTGTGGAGTCATGGGGACAGGACCCGGGGGGGAGGGGGGGGCGGTGGGGGTGCTGGGGGTGGGGGTGGGGGTTCGCGCGGAGGGGGTCTCTGGCCCTGTGCCTGAGGTTGGTGGGTGCCATGATGGCGTGTGTGGAGGTGGCGCGATGGTCCTGGTGAGAGCTTGCGGTCTGAATGACATTTGAGAGACGCGGTAGTGTGACACAAGGAATCTGCTTGCAATCAACCACAGCGATCACAAGCAGGGTTCGTCAGCTGCTGCGCGTCCCTGCAAAAACGGGCATCTCCGCGTATCACAATCTCCCTGTGCTCTGTTTCACGCCAAAGGGTCCACCGTGCTGCACACCAGCCAGGGCTGCACAATCGAGACCCACGCAGGGCCATTGTAACAAGAAGATGGCAAGCTGGTTGGCAAGGCAGCCAATCGCCTGCTGTTTCCACGTTCCCAGAACAAAATATACAAACCTTCCACCATCACACCTTTGTGTCTATCGTCTGCCATCGCTGCTGTTGCCTGGCGATTGCGTTTGCTTCAGATGTGCTGCCATGCCCCTTCACTGTGCCATAGACGCATGAGACTTCACACCACACACACACCCATGCATACCATGGGTATGCCTGCTCCCAGGGCCCCTTCTACACCTCACGTAACGCCTGGATCACACAATGTGCCCATAACCAGCTTGACTTGTACCGGGATAAAGAATTCTGCCCCGGGGACACGGTGCCTGCTGCTGCTCAGGAAATGCTGTGCTATGATTGCTGCTGCGCTGACTCCGCCGCCGCCTGTTCACGTGCCTGCGCAAAGGCAGGCATGGTCCCACACCCCATGTCACACAAGGAGAGAGGCAAACGGGCACACACGCAGCCATCCCCGGCAGCCACGATGCAGGCATCAGCGCCCATCCAGCAGCCCCCACCCCCACCCCAAACCCTCGGCGTGTCCACTATCCCCGCAAGCACGTTGTGCACACAGCCCCCCGCACCGCTGCCGCTGCCTCCAGCGCCGCCATGCGCTCCGCGTCAGCCGTGCGCTTGGCGGCCCAGCGCTCCTGGAACCTGCGCTCAGGTGCGGTGTGAGCGCGTGCAGGGGCGCCAGGTGTGGCCAGGGCGCACCCCGCATCACCTGCCCTGCCCACACACGTGTACCTGCACATGACCCTGCACAGTCGCCCTGCCCAATAACTGCCAAACCAACCACCACCACGACCACCACGTGGTACCAGCTCAACCCTCATGGCACACACGTGGGTGGAGGCTTACAGTGACAACAGATGCAGCATGCGCGCCGGCCCCTCAAAAACAAAGACACGCACTCCCCCCCACACGCACTCCATTGCACCCACTTGGCCTGCCGAGGTGCGCGCGCCACCTTCTTCTCCACCGCCAGGCACTTGGACAGGTCATACGTGATGTCGTTGCACGCGCCCAGGTAACGGGCGTATGGGTTTTCCTGGCGGCACGCCACCAGCGCCTCCATGTACTGCGGCCATGCGCGTGTTCCTTGGCTTGTGTGTGGCTTCCGGGCGGAAGTGGGGAGAGGTTGGTGGATGGTATGCAGGCACATTAATGGCCAGCACACCCATGTACCGCACGCCTCATGCGATAGTTTGGTGGTTTGTGAGGCAGCCCGTGTGCAGGTGATTGGCATGTGTGCAGCAGCACGCAGGCGCCTCAGGGGTGCGGCACAGCAGGCAGTGCAGTGCACATGCCGGCCGCATCATGGCCGTGCATACACGCATGGTGTACCTTTGTGGCAAGACAGATGGAGCACCGAGACAAGAGTGCGCTGTATCCTGCATCCTGTGACATACCTTTCCGCACATGGGGTGCTTCTCCGGGATCAGCGCTGGGTGCATGGTTAACTAATTACCCACAAGCAATCGTTCACTAGGCCCCCCTGCCTGCTGGATGTTACGTTCTCAGAGCTACGACCACCTGATGTAACAATCAGCTTTGTCAGTACACATCTAATAACAGGGGTTCTTGCTGCGAGCGCGGCTCAAGCAGGTAGGATCAAGTTCTTCCAGTTGAACCAAAACTATCGAGCTACACACGATGCCCAGTCTCTCTTCAACAGAATGCCCTGGTCACATTTGCCACACTGGACCCACATGAATCCGATGGTTGCGGGCTGTTGGGCCAGTTCTGATGTTGCAGCCTAGCTCCTGAAGCGTACTTGCGCTTCAGCTTGTTCGTGGCCCACCCGTCCGAAACTCCCATCATTGAAGCCAGTGTGGGTAAGCCAGTAAAAAGAACCCACAAGCGTTGCGCTGAATCCCCCATGTGCCTCGTATTGATGGAACAATCACATGATGCATGGTGCCCATGATGAATGGTGTGGATGGGGGACACGCGGCCATCGCCACCATGGTCCAGCTTTGGTTTGACTCTGTGTGCACCAGCAACAGCTGCTTGGCATTGACGAAGCAGCCCACCGCCTGGCACACCGTAGCAGCTGGGCGCCCTGATTGCTTGCGTTGCTCGATACTGACATGGTGGTCATGCGCTCCCGGTTGCACCTGCAGGCATCCCAGCCAAGGCCCCGCAAAGGCCGCATACACGGCGTGCAGCACACCGCAGCACTGCACCAGCTGTAGCAGCGTGCACGTGAGGGGCGCATGCAGAAAAGGGTTGCAGTCGGGACACGCACGGCGGCCGCAGCGCACAGGCCATGGCGGGGGACGCTTGCCGCCCGCGTGGGGGATGTGTTATCGCGCCGGGCAGGTCTCTGTACCGTTGCCAACCGAGGCGCAGGTAGCATGCACAGCACTCCGCGGATTGGGCGCAGCCGGCTGCGTGTGCGCGCTTTCAATGTGAGTGTGTGAGCGCTGATGTGATGCAGCGCGTGCACGGCTGCGGGGGCTCCAGAGTCTGCGCGTGTGTGGGCGCATCAAATGACCTGCTCAGAGGGGCAGGTGGTTGTCGACAGGGGCCAGGGGAAGGGAGGTGGGTGATTGGAGGGCAGGCGGCAAGCACTTGAATGCGCCATAGAGTGCTGGTGCGGTGCGGTGGGCGCTCCACCCACCAAGCACCCCAAGCCATGTTGCCCAGACTGGTGCGCCCCTCCCACACACCACGTCGCCAGCACGCTCCCTGCCCCCTGTACACGCCCATCCCCTGCAGGCTGACTACAGCGCGACGGACAACGCGGACTACTGGACCACCCGCCCTGTGGCCGTTGTCAAGCGTGCGCTCACCATTGGTGCGCGTGACAGCGCCCCACGGTAGCAGCGGCTTTGGCCGTGCTGCTCGTGGCTTTCTCCAGCTAACGCACCGCAGCAGGGTGCCCTTGTGCGCCGCCAGCGCCGCTGCCCCTTGTGCCGCACACCCTGCATGCCCGCCGCACCCTGCACCGCCAGCACCCAAGCACGTCCCGCCGTGCACCTGCGCGCAGGCCAAGAGTTTGTACGGTGGCGCGTGCGGTCCGCGGTGGCGGAGGCCAAGGCGCGTGCGGCCACCAAGCGTGGGCTGCGCTGGGGCGCTGGGGATGTGGGGAGTGAGGTGCCCGCCCTGCAGGGGGGCGCGGCTGGGGGCGGTCCCCGCAGCGTGTCGGCCGCGCTGCTGCGTGAGGTGCTGGTGCGGCTGGGGCCCGCGTTCGTCAAGATTGGGCAGGCGTTGTCTAGGTGCGCGCAGCCTCTCAAGGCCTCAGAGCAGTGGGGGTGTGGTGTTTTGGGCCGTGGCCTGTGGAGCTGACTGATAGCCAGGTGTTTTGTGACGTGTGGGGTTGTGTGCTGCAGCGTGACAGTGCCGGCACACGAAGTACAGCTGCTACGCTTCAGCCCTCCGCACCCTGGTGTGCTTCACACTCGTGCATCCCGCTGCTGCATGCGACCTCCGCGCCCCCACAGCCGGCCCGACATTCTGCCGCCCGAGTACCTGGCTGAGCTGGAGCTGCTGCAGGACCGCATCCCACCCTTCAACTCGGCTGAGGCACGCGCAGGTGGGGGTAGGCTGTGGGGGCTGGGCACGGCGAGGGTGGGGCAGAGTGGGACAGGGGCAAGGGCAGCAGGGCCCTGCCTGGGGGGTCAGGCGCAGCAGGGCACTGGGGAAGGGCACGAGGCGTGGCCCATGGTGGTAATGCGCGCGTGCGCACACACACAACCGATGCGGTGTTGTGTGTGGCAGATGCCTGTGTGCCTTCCTGTGCACTTGCATGCTCCAGGTGGGCGGTGCCAACATACCATTGCACTTTTGGGGGACTGTGGCTGGCCGCGGCGCTGCAGGCGGAGCTGTGTGCCTTGCTCACTTAAAGTATCTATTACCCCTCAACCCATGAGCCTTGCAACACTGGAAACAGCTGGAACTGTAACCCTGAACTCCAAATTGGGGTGATGGGTGGATGTGCACTGGGCGCAGTGTTGGAGGCGGAGCTGCGTGTGCCGCTGACCGCGGTGTTTGCGTCGCTGAGTGACGAGCCGGTGGCGGCGGCGAGCCTGGGCCAGGTGTACCGAGGCGTGCTGGTCAGCGGTGAGGAGGTGGCGGTCAAGGTGCAGCGGCCGGGTGTGGGCGCGGCCATCGCGCTGGACGTGTTCATCCTGCGGTGCGCGAGGGTGGCTGGGAGCGGGGTCCTGCGGGAGGGGAGGGGGGTGTTTGTGCGTGTGCCGTAGGGCGTGGGGTGCAGCTGGCCAGTGAGAGATCTGGCTGGTTGGTGGCTGGTTTGTTTGGGTGGGTCAGTAGGAAGGTAGGGACTGGCCAGCGTCCAGTGGCCCGCATGTGGCTGTGAAGCTTGTTGTTGGTGCGGGCGCTGATGGGGTGGTACCGCGCTCCATGTGCCCAGGTGGCTGGCGGCGGTGCTGCGGCGCGTGCGGCGGCTGAACACCGACCTGCCGTCGCTGGTGGACGAGTGGGCTACGTCGCTGTTCCGTGAGCTCGACTACCGACGGGAGGCCGACAATGCGACACGCTTCAAGGCGCTGTTCGCCCACATGCCCGAGGTGTACGTGCCCGCCATGTACCCGGGGCTGACCACAGGCAAGGTGCTGACGATGGAGTGGGTGGACGGCGTGCGGCTGCGCAGCGCATCGTCGGCGGAGCGGCTGGCGGCGGTGCGCGCGCGTGACGCAGGGGCAGCTGCGGGCGGCGGCGGCGATGCTGACGGGCTGCGTGGCTCCAGCAATGACATCGCGCTGGTGGAGGTGCGGCGGCGGCTGTGCTGGGCCCGGATGAGGGGGGGAGGGCGGGGGGGGGGGAGCAGAAGCTGCGTGGGTGCAACATTGATCATACTTTGACTGATGCATCAACGATCGGCTGTAGCCTGCACAGCTTCACAGTCACAGCAGCGTACAGGTCTCGCCACGGGCTGCCGTGCTTGCATACCTGATCGCCCTACGAGCCCCCCACGTGCGCCCTCACGCGCTCCCCTCCCCCCCTGCCCTTTCAGGTGGGTGTGCGCTGCAGCCTGGAGCAGATGCTGGAGGAGGGCTTCTACCACGCCGACCCACACCCGGGCAACCTGCTCAAGATGGCGGACGGCCGGCTCGCGTACCTGGACTTTGGCATGTGCGGCTCACTGGACCGGCCGGTGGGTGCACACACTGCACAGCGTTCCCGTCATCTGGCGCACTGGCCACCTTGTCCTTGCCTCACCTGACTGACTGCCCACAAACCCTGACAGCCATCTATCTGCTCGCATGTGTGTGTGTCGGTCGTGTGACTGTGGCATGCGTTCACACGCCCATGGTCAGCATGGCCACATCACCCATGGTGCACACCCCGCTCACCTCACGCGCAGACGCGGCAGGCGCTCATCACCGCCACCCTGCATCTCGTGAACCGCGAGTATGGGTGCGTGGACGATCCGGGTGGGCGGGTGGTTGGCTTGTTATGTGGACTGGCAGGCGCCATGGTTGATGCAGTGCTCTTGCCACGCAGGGGCTTTAGCATGCTGGGAGGTGCACCGGCTGCGGTGCTGGGCTGGGGTCAGTCGCCTCCTCTCCAGTCCTGAACACTTCATATTGCTACCACGGAAAGCCCCCAGCTCTCTTACTGTAACCAGGGGCCAGATCTCAACACAAACTGCGTTGCCACTGCCCTCCGTGACTCGCAGCGCGCTTGCGGACGACTTTGTGGCGCTGGGGCTGCTGCCGCGAGGTGCAGACCGCTCGCGCATCGTGCCCGCGCTGACAGGTGAGTGGTGGCCACCACGCAACGCGGGTGGAGGCCATGCACATGCTCCCTGTCCATGCCTCATGCTCGCCTGCAACCACGTGCAGGCTGTTAGTCCCTGGTCCTGCTGTCACCTGACACGCCATCTCAAGCTTCAGGTTAAACACCATGCAGGGACTGCATGCCCCTGACTGGCAGCCGCGTCATGCTGCCCTCACGCGCAGGCGTGTTCCAGGGTGCGCTCGCGGGCGGCGTGTCCAATGTGTCGTTTGGCGACCTGTCCACCAACCTCGGCCGCACCATGTACCAGTTCTCCTTCCGCATTCCGCCCTACTACACCCTGCTCGTGCGCTCGCTGTCTGTGCTCGAGGGCATCGCGCTCGCGAGTGACCCGGGCTACAAGGTGCTGGCCGCCGCGTACCCCTGGGTCGCGCGCCGCCTGCTGACCGACACGTCGCCGGAGCTGCGCGCCACGCTGCGGTCGCTGCTGTACGACCCCGCCACGGGCGCGTTCCGCTTCTCGCGCCTCGAGTCGCTGCTGCGGGTGCGCGTGTATGCGGCGTCAGGGTGGGGATGGGGCTGGCCTGTGCCTTTGCAGACGCATTTGGTATAGGGTGGAGGAAAGGGGTTTCGTCTGTGCAGTAGGCTGCATGTCAGTGTGTGGTGATATGGCGCTGCATCAGTGGGCATGCCGCGTCTTGCAGGGTATGTCAGCGTGCCGCAGCTGATGCACTGGCGCTTCGCTCATTGCCTGGCTCGTGACATCCCACTCGCAGGAAGCTGTACGCACGCGACCCAGCCGGCCAGGTGCCGCAGTGCGTGCTGCGCAGGAGCAGCGCCGCACAGCCGAGGAGTCGCGACAGTTGCCGGCCCTACCCCTCCCGATCCCACTGCCGCCGTTGCAGCGCCCGCCCTTCCTGCCACCCCCGCCGCCCTACCTACCCGACCCCGTTGCCGCAGCCAATGCGCTGTTGGGGCTGGGGCAAGCAGCCGACAGCGGCAGCGTGCCTGGTGCTGGCACCGGGTTTGTCGCCTCCGGGTCAGCTGCCCGCGCTGGTGAGGGGAGCGCTCTTGGGCTGGTGCTGGGTGATGGCGGCGAGTTTGTGCGCGACATCCTGCTGGAGGAGCTGGCCAAGGTGGGGCTGGGGCTGTGGTGGGGCACTGCTGCATGTGTGCGTGTGTGCATGCTATGTTCTTATGTTATCATGTTGCTGGCTGATGTCGTGAACTGGTGATGCGTGCAAGGAGGCTTGCCATGGTACAGGACCAGGCGGGTGGGGGTGTGAGGCCGCGGCACGTAGGCCCATCTTGTTGCATATGCGCTGCCCCTGCCCTCCCGCACTCACGCAGGGCATTGATGCAGCTTGGCGGCTGGTGGTGGACAGCGCCGCCGACACCGCCCTCGCACGCCTCGCGTCCCTGCCGCCGGGGCTGCTGCCGCTGCCAACGCGGGCGGAGCCCGCGGCGACGGGTGCGGCGGCGGGAGATTCGGCCACTGCCAGCAGCAGTGGCAGCAGCAGCCTGAGTGCGCCTTCGCGCTCGCCGTCACCCGGCCGTGACAGCGGAGTAGCCCCGGTGCCTGCGGCGCAGCAGCTGGCGCTCGCGCTGCCACATCTAGCATCACGAGAGGATGCAGAGCAGATCCGCGGGCTGCAGGGGCTGGCGTCTGCAATGCTGGACTTGTCAGCAAGCGGCAGTCAGGCGGGTGCAGGCGGGCAGAGCAGTGGCGTTGCTGCTCTGCTGCCGGGTGGGGGGCTCCTGCCGAAGGAGACACGCGAGGCGCTAGTGCAGGTGAGGGTGCAGCCCGGGGTTGCTGCTTGCCAGCCGTGCTTGTGCTTGCATAACGCTGGCTGCTGTTGCTCTGTCACTGCCTGCATGTTGTGGCTTGGGGTGGGCTGCATGGTGGCTGGTCATGTCCCAAGTTGTTGTACGCGTGCTTTGGTGCGGTACAGGCGGCGGACATGGCGGTGTGGCTGGCTCGGGAGCTTGCATCACTGCCACCCAGCGCACGCGAGGTTGCGCTGGGGCTTCCAGCAGGCCTGGCAGCGCGTGTTTCGTCGCGGATTGCAGCACGTGCACTGCGGGGGGCATTTGCCAGCTCACAATAGCGCTTGAGAGAGCTGGCCCACAATGCCTTGGTGCATATGCAGTGCAGAAAGTGTTATAGCCCTCTCTAGCAAGGTTGAAATGCAGGGCATCCGTGCAGGCGTCTGGCTTGCCACTCAGCTGCTGTACTGCAACCACCAACGAACTCGAAATCTCCCATCCCGGCATCCCCTTCATTTCAACTTGGACTATTTCCTGACCAAAGACATTGACAAACGGGTGTGGTGACGGCCTTACCACGGCCATGATTTTAAAAGACCTCGAGCCTTGACTGCTGACACAGCACGACTTCGCTATAGTTGTAGCCCTCACTTCATCAGGAAAGCCTGTCTGTCGCAGCTACCCTTGACAGCTGGGCAGGTTGACCATGGAAGCTATGGAGTCAGCCCTGTCGCCAGCGCGAACAAGCAACATTAAAGGTAATCGCCCTGCTGCATTCGCATAGCTGACAGCTGCGGGGCCTGTTTATTAACTGCTGAAGGCCTGGTTTTGTGACTTATGCTGCTCAGTGTCGACGCCGACGAAGGGGCAAACCCCCAAGTCTGCTGCTAAGCAGATGCACTCTCCCGTGCCCCTTGTGAACGACGAACAAGAGAATGTTTCTCTCCCAGTGCGCCAGCTTCGTTCTGCTGTTAAGGCTGGAACAGGTGCGTGCCGGCGTCGTGATACTTGGCACGGGGGCGTTCGGCGTGCACAGCGTGCTGAGCATGGTATGCGCATGACATGGTCATGCCCCCATGTTGACCGGCGGTATGCCAGCACTGAAAGGCACTGCATGTTGCTTCCTGCAGACAAGAGCTCGCCATCTCCTGCATCAGCTTTGCGCGTGCTGGCCTCACCGCTGCATGCTGTGCAAGGCCTGAGCCCGGAGCCTTTACCGCACGCCAAGGTAAGCTTAATGTATGCAGCCATGTGTTTGCTGCTGCGCAGCCAGCTCCCAGTCTGTGTCTGCATCCTGCTTGTTTACGGCAGATTCTAATCGGTTCGAGACACATGCTATTGTACGTATGATGCATGCAGGCGAGCGTACTGCCTGTCGGCGATGACACCATCACGCTACAGCTGCCTGGTAAGATGTCGTTCAGTCTGTATTGGCGGGCAGTGCTTTCAAAGAGACCGTCACAAAATCTATGCTGGCCATACCCTGGCCTTACGGATGTGCGGGGCGCAAAACGAGTCGCACACATTACTTTATGATTGCGCAGAATATGTGGGACCCTCTGCCGCCAGCCCCACCTTGTACGCTGGAGAGCTAAGCAGCATGCTGAACGCCGCCACATCAGCGGCTGCGCCCTCACCAGCTGCTGCATTCCCAACAGCAGCTGCAGCCGTGTCCCAAGCCCCCAGCCCCAAGGGCAGCACGCAGCAGATGTCTGCTAAGAAAGGCAGCGCCACACCTGTGGCAGCCACGCCCGCAGCCAATGGCACACCTAGTGCTACACCTGCCGCCGGCCCTTCAGGTGCGATGGTGCTGTGAAAGCAGTGAATGGAACGTAGTGGTGCTGTATGGAAATCTGCCCTGTTTGGCGTTCAACCGTACCAGTGCATGCCAAGGCACCATCAATGGTCCTGCTCTGTGATCGTATTGCTGCATGCGTTCGCACAGCCGGCCACGTGATCGCGCCGCCTAGTGCTGGCTCCACGCCCAGCTGGTGGAACCTGAGCGTGCCGGCAGGCAGTGAGCCAGGCAGCGCGCTGCAGGTGCCGCACACTGCAGGCACACCCACGCCACCTGCCTCTGGTAGGTGATGCCCAAGCGCCTTGCCTTCTGCTGCTCACAAAACCCGTGCTGCTCTATTGCGTCAATGGTGCAGGCACTATTTCTTACTGTGACTGTTGCCCATCATGTGCTGCGTAGCGCTGGCACCAGCGTCTGCTGCACCAAGTGCAAGCAAGGTGCCCACTCCCTACCTGGTATCCCCTGTCCCACCGCCCCTGGGCTCCTTCACACCAGCACCTGCACCGGCGGGCACGCCGGCACATGCGGCCCCTGCGTTTGGCTCGCCCATGGAGGCCCCGAGCTCTACACACACAGCCGTGGCACTGCAAGCTCCTGCAGCTGCTCCCGGTGCTGCTCTGGTGGCGCCCAGCAGCGCGCACGCCACTGGTGGTGTTGCGCGCACTCCCACCTTGGCCGTGTTTGGCTCGCCAGCTTCGGTGGCTGAGGCCGACACACCCACCTTGGCCCCTACACCTGCACCCACTGCAACCATTGCTGCAGTGCCTGTGCTAGTGACTGGGGATGCTACCCCGGTCGTGGCAGCCGCAGCTGCTGCCACCCCTGGCTGCACGCCCGGAGCTGCCCTGCTGCACGCGTCCACCCCCTTCCAGCTGCCTGCCGCACCCCCGCCCCTACACACGCTGGCTTCCGCAGAGCGTGCACTGCCACAGCCCACGCCGCAACCAGCTGCAGCCGCACCAGTGGTGACGGCTGCTGCTACTGCAGCAGCCACACCCAGCCAGAGCTTTGGGCAGGTGCTGGCGGTTGTGATGGATGAGCTGAACACGGTCCCAAAGCCAACTGCGCCCTCGCCCCTGCGCACCAGCGCAACTCCACGAAGTGGCCTGCCCCCGCGCTCGCCCATGCGCACACCTGCCAAGGCAGCCACCCCAGCCAAGGCACCTGCACCGGTCAAAGAGGCCACGCCGCGCAAGGCATCCGCACCAGCAACAAGGGCACCTGTTCCATGCCAGGAGGCCACGCTTGCCATTGCTGAGGAGGCTGAGACCGCTCCCTCCCCAGTTGCGTCCAAGGCCGCCACACCTGCCAAGCAGCCCACGCCTGCCCCCGCCGCCAAGGCCGCCACACCTGCCAAGCAGCCCCCGCCTGCCCCCGCCGCCAAGGCCGCCACACCTGCCAAGCAGCCCACGCCTGCCCCGGCTGCTACCCCAGTGGCCACTGCGGAGCCCACTGAGCCAGTGCCCGTGGACGCGGAGGATGAGCAGCAGGAGCAGCTAGCACCTGCTAGTGGGGCTGCTGCATCCCCTGCCACAGGTGGGCTGGCTTTAATGGACAGCGCGCCGCGCCGCCGCGCACCCACACCACGCAAGCCTGCTGCCACCACGCCAATGCGTGAGGCGGAGGAGGCAGTGGAGGGGCGCCACACGCCCACCAAGGACAGCGCTTCAGCTGCCCCCATGCCGGCACCTGCAGCAGCGCCTGCGGCAGGCCACGCACTAAGCGCAGCTGCGACCCCTGCCACAGCACGCCGCCTGCGGAGCATGTCCAAGCCGCCCACCAGAGCTGGGCCCAAGTCAGTTGCCCGTAGCCTGGCAGCCATGCCCATGATGCGTGGCTCTGAGAGTGCAGCGACCCCCACTCCCTTGAGCGGCCTGCTGTCCGCCCTCGTGGACGATGTGGTGGGTGAGGCGGTGGCGGAGCTGGCTGGTGAGGATGGCGTGGCTGCAGCTGCAGCTGAGCCTCATTCAGTCGCCGCCACAGCCGATGACATGGTTGCCCTCCCTGTGGCAGAGCAGCCCATGCACAAGGAGCGCTTAGCGGGTGACTCAGCCGCTGAGCCGCAGCTGCCCAACGGCACCGCACTGGTGACTCCAGGCGCTGCCACAGCTGCTGCCACCCCTGGCCCCACCCAGATGGGTTGCGGCCCCGCGGGCTCCCCGTGTGTCCCTTTGACGACTGCAGCACAGCCGGGTGGGGCTGCTGGTCCTGCACAGCAGCAGCCGGCCTGGGCCTCCTCTGCACCGGGTCGGCTGGCAGCACACACGCGCCGTGCTGCAGCTGCGCTGGCTGGTGCCAGCACACCCGCCAACACAGGCGCAGCACCTGCTTCCGCACACTGCATTGGTGCTGCCTCCGTCGCCACCACCCCTGCAGCCCAGTCTGACGATGTGCCGGGCCCTACCTATGCACGTGCCTGCATGCTCACGCCCACGGCCAGCACCCTGGCCACGCTGGGGGCCCACGCACATGCGGCTGCTGTCGCGGCTGCAGCGCGCGCCACGCCCAGCGTCAACGGCAAGTGTGGGCTGGACGGCGTGGTTGAGGAGGAGGAGGCTGAAGAGGGCGCGCCGGTGGAGGCTGCCGTCAACAGACCCGGCCGCAGCACCCGCACCATGAGTGTGGCCCACGCAGCAGTGGCAACCTGCACAGGTGCTGTCACCCCTGGCGTCACGCAGCAGCAGGTGTCGCAGGCCACGGGCGCCATTTCGCTGCAGCAGCCTGCTGCCGCAGACGCTGTTGAGCGCGCCGGTGCTGAGGCTGAGGCCGTTGCGGCAGGCGACGGCCACAATGAGCCTGGCGCAGAGGATGGTTCTGCTGAGGAGGAGGGCGCTGGTGCCATCCCTGCCATTGAGGTGACACCGCACACCACAATGCGCCGCTCCACGCTGCGGCAGGCAGCCAGCTCGGCCACACAGCTGCGCGCGACCAGCACTGCTGCAACACGCACCCGCAGCGTCCGCGCTGGCAGCGCCAACGCGGGCAACAACCAGAGCCTGCCTGCCGCGCTGGATGTGCCAACCACTGCTGCCAAGGGCGTATTGTCCACCACCCCAGGGTTCGGCGTGCATGCGGAAGGCCAGGCTGCCACAGGCGCAGCAGCTGCCACTCCCTTCACCGGATCCACGCGCAAGGTCATCGCACCCGGCACAAGCCGCCGGACGCATGCGCTGCCCGCACCCGTGCCTGGTGCGGGTGGTGCCTCCGTTGCGAGCAGGGTGGGTCCCGCTGCAGGACAGGACACCCCTGCTCCCACCAATGTGGCCCGCAGCTTGCTGCATGCGGGTGAGGCCGGCATGAGGGCGTCTGTGCTGCGCCCTGTGACACGCACGCCTGCTGGTGAGGGTGCAGGCGCAACAACAGAGCAGGCCGCAGCAGAGGTTGAGCCAGCGGGCGCTGAGGACAAGGTTGCGGGCCCTATGGAGCCCGCTGTTGACATGCCCAGCGCCAGCGCGTCAGCTGGCTGCGCTGTTGCCAAGCAGGACGGCGGCGTGAGCGCTGAGCCCGCCGAGCTAGCCACTACCGAGCTAGACATACCCGCAGCCACCGGGGACAGCCTGGCGGTCATTCACATGCTGGGCAATGATGCAGGTACAGGCGCGGAGGCTGCTGCCGAGCAGGAGGGTGTTGGCGCAGCGGCTGCTGAGGGCCAGTTCAGCGCTGAACCCACCGAGTCTGTGGCTGTGCCGTCCGCTGCCAAGAGCACATTTAGCGGCCGCAAGGCCATGGCTGCTAAGCGCCGTGCCCCCCGTGCTGCTGCCGCCGCTACTGCTACTGCCCAAGCTGAGGAGGCAGCTGCTGAGATGCAGGATGGGGACAGGGATGACGCGGGCCCTGCAGTCACAGCGCACGCGCACCCTGCGGCATCCCAGCGGTGTCAGCTGGCCACGGACCGTGGCCTGCGCCGTGGCCGCACTGCAGTGCCTGTAGAGGAGGCTGCCCCACCAGCACTGCCGGCAGTGGAGGAGGCTGCTGCTGCTGGAGAGGCTGCTGCTGCCGCGCTTAGCGGTGGTGATGAGGACGAAGAGGGTGGTGAGGTCATGGAGGACGAGGCGCTGCAGGTGGTGGGGCGCGCGGCGGTGCTGCACCCAGCCGCGGCCAACACCGAGAAGGAGGAGGAGGAGGCAGCAGCTGAGGCGGGCGATGAGGTCGCCTCGGAGGCAGTGCAGGAGCAGCCCGATGCAGAAGACACAGCAGCTGCACCTGTGAGCCGGGGGGCCCGGGGGGTTCGTGGTGCTGCTCGTGCGGCTGAGCCAGAGAAGGCTGCATCAGAGGGGCCCAAGGGAAAGCGCACACGCACTGTGCGCAGCTCTGAGGCACAACCCGAGCAGGTGGTGGCATCTGAGCCTGCTGCACCCACGCCTGTGGACCCGGCTGCCAAGGAGGAGCCTGATCAGCCAGCAGCCAAAACCAAGCGCGGCCGGAGGGCTGCCGCTGCTGCACCTGAGGCTGAGCCTGCTGCTGTGGTGGAGGAGGCAGCACCCAGCCCTGCGCCAAAGCGCGGCCGTGCTGCTACTGGCCGCAAGCCCGCAGAAGTGCCGCCACCGGCCGCTGCACCCCAGGCGCAGGAGCAGCCCGCACCTGTGCGCAGCCGCCGCGGCGCAGCCAAGGGAGTGGCTCCTGATGCAGCAGCAGCAGCAGCAGCAGCAGCAGCAGCAGCAGCAGCAGCAGCAGCAGCAGCAGAGGCCAAGGGCAGCAGCCGAGGCGTGCGCAGGCAAGCAGATGCTGAGGAGGCACCCAAGCAGGAGGCCGTGCCGGAGCCAACACCTGCTGCACCCAAGGGGCGGGTGGGCCGGGGGCGCGCTGCTGAGCGTGAGCCCAAGACTGCGGTTGCCCCTGAGCCAGTGCCAGGGCTCAAGCCAGCCAGCCGCAAGCGTGGCGCTGCTGCCACTGTTGAGCCCGCTGAGGTGGCAGTGCCCGAAGCCAACTATGCACGCAGCACGCGTGCGCGTGGTGCTGCCAGCGAGACCGCCGCACCCGCAATGGCGGTCGCGCCCATGACACAGGGCCACCGCGGAGCTGCAGTGCAAGAGCAGGCAGAGGCTGCACATGTGCAGGATAAAGAGGAAGCAGCAGCAGCAGGGCGCAGCAAGCGGGGTGTTCGCGCCGCTGCAGAGGTGGAAGTGGCTCCTGCTCCAGCGCGTGCCACACGTCGTGGTGCTGCTGCTGCGCCAGCGGGGGCTGTGGATGAGGTGCCCGCGCCCGCCCGGCGAGGTGCCAAGCAGGCGGCTGACGTGGCTGTGGAGGAGGAGGAGGTTGCTGCGCCGGAGGGTAAGCGCGCTGGTGGGCGGCGTGGGGCGGAGACAGCAGCCGTGGAGGTGAGCTGTCGCATACTGGGCAAGCAGTTGGTAATTGGTGGCGCCCAGGGAGGCCAGCTCCCTGGGGCGTTGCTCTGATCAGGGCGTATATTACTTGTGCCGACTGCAGGGTGCTTTGACGTAGTTGGACGCACTTGTTGATAAGCAGCATGCACCCACATGGAACCCCAGCGTGAGTCCTGTTGACGGCGTCTGTGTTTGGCAACTGATGGCGCATTGCATTGTGCAGGACTGCGGTGTGCATGCTGTGTGCGCCGTGTCCTTTGCTGAACACCTGCACTGATCGCCTGCTCACAGGAGGCCGCCCCCACACGTGCTAAGCGCGGACGCACTGCAGTGGCGGAAGCTGCAGCGGCAGCTGTGGCAGCTGTGCCACGCGCCACGCGCCGCTCCAGGCACTGAGCTGTTTGCGCTGCGGGGCTATGCTCACTTCATCTGGCCCTGTCATGTTGAGTTTTGGGGTTTGGACCCTGTTATGTTCAGCTTCTGGGTTTGGGATGTGATACTTGGACATTGCATTCATGTTGTGCGGCATAAAGTGACAATTGCGAGGTTGTTGGAAGCGTGCTTTGGACTGGCTAATGCCAGGGCTTGATGTGTGCAACTGCATGGCATGCAGCGGGTATGTTGCATTGTATCCGCACATTTCCTCTGCCTTCTCGACGATCCCAGCACAAAAGTGTCCTGTCGTAGAGCCCACCTGCCAGGCTGCTGCAGGTGCTTGTGCCTTACCCTCCCAGAAAACAAGAGAAACGAGGCAGGCACACAGTGCACCAACCCTGCCACGATGGCAGGTTGTGGACAGATTGTAGTGGGGCTGTGCTGCTTCTGCTGTGGCTCTCCCTGCGACCGAAAAGGCCAGCTCACAGCTATGCTCTATGGTCAGGGTGAGCCGTACCATCAGCTGCGCACGCACCTGCAGCATGCGGCCTTGTCGAGGCAGGAGCAAGGGATGGCTGGACTGGAAGAGGGGCTTGTAGGGTTTCCTCAGCTGCAGATCTCATGGGCAGTAGTTGTGCAAGCACAGAGAGTGAGCATGACAGTTGGGGACAGGTGGACTGGCATTGTCCATTCAGACAACAATATATTTATTATACATATGTTCAGAAGCGCATCGGGCTCAATAGTATACTGGCGTCTTTCAACTGCGTGAGCTTTTGGAATCAAGGTCGCAGAAGCAATTTGCCGTGCTGCACAAGATCTTGATGAAATGTCATTGCCTGCATTTTGTTGCTTCCATCACCACCCCCTCGCGTGAAGTTGACCTGTTCTTCCCCAAATGACTCCATGCACAGCAAAAGCTTGATAGTTGTAGCGCAAAGGTGTTTTCTGTTCACCTTCCTGTTTATCTCCCCATTGTGCGTAAACCCCGAGCCTCATCAGCCGTTTGCTTTTTGTGGAGCTGAATCTGCTTCATCGATCTGCCATGTGAGCGAAGACGTTAAGCTGGAACGCTGGGACGCCAGCGCTTCCAGCAGCGTTTTCACGTTTTTGGGCGCAAGGAGCAATGGCAACAATAGGGCACCCGCCATAACGCTGGTCGACGGCCTGACTGTCCCCGATGGTGCGTGCCAGAAGGGGCATCGATGAGAAGGGTTCAGCATGCATGCGGCATGTTTGTGATACATGCGGCATGCTGGCATGTGTCATGCTGCATGCCTGCATACATCATGGCATGCTGCATCCCGACTGCATCCCCGCATGGATGCCGACCAACGGCTGGGGCCGTGTGCTGGTTGATGCCAATCTCAGGGCTGAGCCTGACCTTCGCCAACCTCACGCTGTCCACGCGCCTGGTGGCTGCATCCGGCACGGGTGACCCGCGCTTCCTCCTGCCTGCGCCACTGGCGGGCGCGGTGGGGCTGCGTGTGACATATGCGGGGGTGGTGCTGGCGGTGCAGAACTGCAGTGACCTCACAGCGGCTGCGGCCGCGGTGTGCAGTGGGGTGGCGGCTGCTGCGCCCGCCACAGGGCCACGCGTGTATGTGAGCCCCACCAACGTGACGCTGGCTGCATGGGGCGGTGGCAGCGAGCCCGTGAGCGCGACCGACACCGCCCTGGTGTGCAGCTGTGCAGCAGCAGCTGGAGGCGCACCGCCCCCCGTGCCGCCGTGCCTGCGCTACACTGTGTTTAGCGGGGCGGGCATGCTGGCGGCACTGCGCGAGGCGGGGTTGGCGGGGGCTGGGCCGGGCGGGGCCGCCCTGCGCACCACCACCATCACCCTGACCGCCAGTGTGAGCCTGCAGGGGCTGGGGCTGCCGCGCTACGCAGCTGCAGCAGACGCGCTGCCGCTCAACCACCCAACCACCATCACAGCTGCGCCTGCAGCGCCAGGGCCTGTGGTGCTGGACTGGGGCCTGGCCAGTGGGCTGCTGGCGGCATCGGGGCGTGGGGCGTTGAGGTTGGCCAACCTGTCGCTGATGAACCTGCCGCCGGGCCCGCCCGACAGCTACCCGCTGGGCCTGCTCGCGGCCCTGGGCTGGATGGTGGCGGCAGGCAGGTGAGAATGACGATGGCTTGTGTTGAGTAAAGCTGGCTGTCCGTGCTGGGTTTCACTGCTTCTCACGCTTCATTTCCACGTGGCGCTGCATGCAGGAGCATGAGCTCTCCCGGGCTGGCCGCGCGGGCAGGTATGCCGCTTGTGTGTTTGGTGTCTTGCACGCTGCACATGACGTCCGACGAGGTGGACGCGTGGCGCAGCGGCTGGAGCCCGCCGGCGGCACCCAGCATCAGCGCTGCGGACCTGGCTGCCGCTTTTCTGCCTGGCGCGTACGCGGTGAGGTGGTGGCTGGGAGTGTGGGTGGGTTGGTGGGGGCGAGTTTCGGGCCCAGGCTGTGTGCGAGCATGCTGCTGCTGCGGCATGCGAACTGCCCCGCAGGTGGTGCCTGGGCAGTAAAGCCTGGCGGGTAGCCACGCACTGCTGCTGCGGTGCGCACTGCAGGTGGAGCAGCTGTTTGACCCTGATGGCAGGCGGCTGCCCAACTCGCTGCTTGTGTCTGCGGGCCAGGACAACGGCGGGCGCTGGCGCTTGGCAGGCGTGGCACTGCTGTCGGAGGTGGACCTGCATGCAGCGGGGGTGGTGCTGCCTTTCCCACTCCTGCCGGCCGCAATGGGTGAGGGCGCGGTTGAGCAATGGTTGGATAGCGCCGCTTGCTTGCCTTGGTTGTCGGAGCATCAGCGCACTATCTATCTGGCCGGGGCTGGGCATGCACCAGGCAGATATGCTCTGCGCCATGCACGGTGTATTGTGCCATGCTCCTGCAGGCGTGTCAAGCTTTGTCAGCGACTGGGGCCAGGACCTGTCAGTTGAGCCGCTGGTGTGGTGGTCCTACCTGCAGCCCGCTCCCTCCCCAAGCCATCCCAGCGCTCTGCCTGCCACATGGCTGGCCACGCCAGCCGGCTGCGCCAACGACACAGCCCACGTGCGCGCCTTCCTTGGCACGGCCCGTGTGCTGACTGTGGCTAACGCAGGCGGCACGGTGCGTGTGCGGTCGTGTGAGCGCCATGTGGCCATGTGCTGGTGTGCTGCTGTGCTGCTGTGGCAGGAGCGTGCGGCCCATGGTATACCAGCCATGTGCAACAACAGGATGGCGCACGATCGCTGCTGCATGTGGCACTGCTGTCCGTGCAGGCTGGCACGCCTGTGATGCACTGCCCATCAGTGCTGGTGGGCGACCCGGTGGCGCCCAGGTCGCGTGTACTGGACCTGGCTGGGGCGGGTCCCGGGGCGGTAGCCATGCCTGTGGACGGCTTGCCGCTGTACCGGCTGCGGCACATGCCCACGCTGCTGCTGCGGTTCGTGGTGCTCGCGGGTGCCGCGCCGCACCCCGCGGCCGTGGTGTGTGGGCCGGGGCTGCGTGGTGCAGGGCTGGCGTCGGGGGACCTAGCCTGGCCGGCTGGCTGCCCGCCCGCGCTGGACGGCGCCAACGCCAGCGGCTGGGCGGCTGTTGGCCTCGGGGACGCGCCCTTGGCAGCAGGCGGTGGCAATAGTAGCAGCAGCAGCATTGGCGGTGATGGTGGTGGTGATGACGGCGAGCTGGTGGCGGTGATGGGCGGCTTCGCGTGGCTGCTGTGGGCGCTGGACATGCCACGGTGCGCCCAAGTTCACAGCGGTCCCAGATTCCGTCAAGCAGCTGCCTTGGGCATGCGATCCATGCATGCCTGTGTGCTGTGTCCAACCAGCACCCTGCATTGTCATACCGGGTCGCAGCACGCTGCCGCCCGACACGTTCGAGCTATCGCGGCCTGCGCTGTACCTAGACGCCGTCTCGCTGCTGCTGCCGTGGGCGGAGGCGGCCGTGATCTCTGAGATGGCGCTGGTGCGTGGGGTGGGGCACTGCTGCTGCACCTTGAATGCCCTACGCACTACACATCATGCATGTGCCCATCATGTGCCCAGTGCCGCACCGTGCACATGACCTGCTCTCCACTGGCTCAGCCAGCTGGTGTGCACATGTCCCGGCCACTGGCACACACGCAGCTGGGCGGTACGCGGCTGCCCATCAGCGCCGCCGCGCGGGAGCTCATCACGGAGCAGCTGTCCTTCTGCAAGGTGGTGCTGGGCAGTGGTGACGAGGGCCGCGTCAGTGTCACGTTTGAGCGGTTCAAGTGGTAAGAGGAAGAGAGCAGCAAAAGGTGCCAGGGTCATGGGTTGCATCATGGCAGCATCACGTGATCGGCGCCGCCTAGGGATGCAGGCCACTGATGTTGGGGCCGATGCTGAGTGTGCACGTCACGTGTGCACACATGGCCATGGCTGCGGTGGCGAGCTACTGCCAAATAGTTGCACTGCGAGGTGTGCATCTTCCACTGGCCCATGTCAGGGATGGGCACCAGCGCAGGTGTGGTGTGCGCCCTGTGCTGTGCACAGGTTCCTCATTGAGGGCAACAATGTTACGTTCGCTGCGTACCCTGCTGACGGGACGGTAGAGGCGGACTTGCCGCCAGGCGTGGCCGGGTTTCCTAGCTTCACCACCTCCAAGCTGGCACGCCTGCGCACCGCAGTGCTGGACCCGGTCGCCACCATGGTGCCGGAACCCGCACTTCCTCCCAGCGCGCCCCCCACTCCAGTTTACAGCACCCGGTCCAAGGCAGGTGGTGCGCGGAGCGTTGCCGTGGTTGTAGGGCCAGCGGTGGGGGGCGCAGCGGCAGCTGTGGCTGCTGTGGGCCTCGCTGCGCTGTGGGTAATGGCAGCTCGGCGCCGGGCACGTGCGCGCGTGCAGTGGCTTAAGCGCAGCTCGCCTGACGGGTGCCGGCAACCTGACCGTGGCGTGGAGCTGGCGGTGGTGGGGGTGTGCATGGAAGCACCTGTAACCGGCGGCAGCAGGGTGGATCAGGTATGCAGGGTGCAAACTGCTACCAGTGCAGCAGCCATCACACCAGGCCACAGGCGAATGGAACACATGGAAGCAGAGCCAGAGTTGAGCAGCCCCACTGACCCTGCTGCTGAGCTGGCAGCACTGACTGCGAGCTGCATGGCGGCAGTGGATGATCCTGGGTCTGATGTGGTGCTGGTGAAGGAGCTGGGGCGTGGTGGTGGCGGTGGCGTGGTAAGTGGCTGCTGCTGCTGTGGCTTGCCGGCTTGTACGGCTGCCTGGATGTGAAGTGTGCCGGCCAGCTGCTAGCTGCCAGCTGCTGCACATCTCTGCCCAATGTGTCTGCAGGCCGCTGTTGACAGCGTACTGCTGACTGCTGCCCGTGTGTGTGGCTCCCTCAGGTGTACGAGGGGGTGTGGCGTGGGGGCCTTCGAGTTGCAGTCAAGCGTCTTGTGTTCTCACACCTGGGTGATGACGCAGCGGGCGCGGGCGCGGCGGCCGACAGGGCGGCCAAGCTGCACGAGGCTGCCATGTCCCTTGCCCTCGACCACGAGAACATTGTTGCAACGGTGCGTGGGTGGATAGACTGGCTGCGTGGCTTGCTGGGCTCCCCTCCGGCTCTGTGCCTGGCCCGTGCAGCGCTTGCCGCCATTTGGCTCCCCACCGCACACGTACTCAGCAACGTGCGAGCTGGGTGTGTCTGATTGAAGGTGTGGTGAGTGGCCGGCTGGTCGCAGTACTGGAGCAGTGTCAGCGCCATGGCGGCACCGGGCGACGGGCCACAGAGCAGCGGGCTGGCCGATTGGCAGCTGCTGATCATCCAGGAGCTGTGTGAGCTGGGCACACTGAGACATGCGCTTGGCGCGGACTGGTTCTCGGCGGCGGGCGTGGACATAATGCAGCGGCTGAGTGCGCTGCTGCTGCTGCTGGACGTCGCGCAAGGCATGGTGCGGCTTGCTGACCTGCTGCCACAGCACAGCGCATATGATCGATGCACGCACGCACATGCATGAAGGACGAATGCAGGTGGCACGCACCTGCCGACCGCTGCTGCCACTGGCACTGCGCCCACACGCAGGCATACCTGCATGAGCGCGACATTGTGCATGGTGACCTGAAGCCCGAGAACGTGCTGCTGGCAAGCCACCCGGCCAATGGCGTGCGGGCCAAGGTGGGTGCCACCGTGGTGCACTGGTGGGTCCTGAGTAGCCAGGCATCAGCGTGCGGTGACACGGCATCAAGGTGGCACACAACGCCGCTCATGCACCTCTGACTGTCCCAGCCTGTAAAAACATGGCCCGTTCATGCACGCAGGTGTCCGACTTTGGGCTGTCGGTGCGCGTCGCCCACGGCGCAAGCCACGTGAGCGGCAAGGCGCACGGCACGCCCCGCTACATGGCCCCTGAAGTGATGCGGCAGGGGCGGCTGGGGCGCGCAGCGGATGTGTACGCGTTAGGCGTCATGGTCAGGTGCGTAAGTGCAGGCGGCCACGTGACTTGTCAGAGAGGACCATCGTGTAGGCAGTTGCGATAAGACATGAAGTGGTGAAGGGAACCTTCCACCCTGAAACCCGCACCCGAACATGTTGTGGTGGGAAGGAGATCGGCGGATCTCTTGCCCCCTCCCTGCTCTCTCTCTCGCTCTCTCTCTCTTTCTCCCCCTCCTCCCTCTGTGTCCCTCTGTCTCTTCCGCTCGCGCACACAAACTTACTCTCACTGCCTGTGTTTGCTGTGGCATTTGCAGTGACTTCGTTACACAGTGCGGTCCACAGCCGACTGCTGAATGCAGCGCAGCGCACAGTAGCCCCTCGCTGCCCATGCCACCCAATCGCCTGCAAACTGCACACCACTCACTCAGCACCCGCACTGCGGCGGCGGCGCTGAATCAACAGCACAGCAGCACAGGCACCACGCCTGCTCTACTTACAGCATCGCCATTACCACCCAACCCGACAAGTGCCGATGTTACCAGTGGGCCCCTCACATCACTTATATCCCTGGCAGCCGACTGCACAGCCGCCGACCCCGCTGCCCGGCCGACATTTGCTGAGGTTGTGGCCTTGCTGGTGCACCTCACACAGAAGGTGAGAGCTTGGTTGGCGGCATGACACGCATGGTTGTGTGCACCATACTGCTATGCCCGCACACCACGCCGCCTAGCGCTGGTCAGGTTCAGAGTGTGTGCATGTTGCTCTGACACATACGTTATGGCCTGCCTAACGCTGTACTGCTTTGACCAAGATCCGTGTGCTCTCTACTCTGGTACCTTGATGTCCACTGGTTTCATTGACTTCTCCTGCTTGGTATATACTACATGTGCGCAGACAGCGCTCGAGACGCAAATCGCTGTAGCCGCTGCAGCTGCTAGTGAGCGGCCATATGCGTGACTGCACCATGCACCATGCAAGACCATGACAAACAAGCATGTAATGAATCAGCAGATGAAGCTACATCGTTACTGCCAGCACTCTGACTGCTCCAGCAAGGTCAAATGTGGCTACAGGAGGCTCCAGTTTACATAACATACGCCTTGTTGAATACCTTGTTGAAAGGCTTGCATGACAGCCTTGTATGGCTGATGATGGTGTTCACTACGATCTCAGGATCCTCAAGACATAATGCGGCAAGAGCAACTTGTTGGCGTTTTATATGGGAGCAGTTTGATCACCGTGTAAACTGGCGTGACAGAATTCTGCGCCCAGCTACGTCTTGGGCATGATGGGGGCCCCCAAACCCGTCCCCACGCCGCGCGCCCATGCGCGGAACCCTGGGTAGCGGCTGTTGAACTCGGCCGCTGTCATAAGCACCGCGCTGCACAGCGACACCGCCTCGCCCTGGCGTGCTGCGACCAGGTAGCGCAGCCGCCGCGTCTTGGCGGGCGACGCCAGCAGCAGCGCGGCACGCGATGACGGCGACAGCTGCTGCTTGCCTCGCTGGACAACGCTGCCCTGCTGCCCCAGCAGCTCTGCGCTCCAGCGCTTGGACAGCGCTGCACAGCCACGTAGCTCCGCCCAGTTGGCACGCAGCGTGGCTGGCGCGCTGGTGAGCAGCAGCGGGCGCGATGCGACCATGGCCGCCAGCTCACTGCCGCTCACACCCAGCAGCACCGCCAGCTCACGGAACTTGGCCGCCAGGCGGTCGCGGTTGAGAAACAGCACCTGGGGGCACTCCAGCACCAGCCGCGTCACCTCGCGCGGCCCCAGCCCGCCAGGCGCCAGCAGCGCGCGCAGGCCACCCATCTTGGCGCCCAGGCTGTCCGCCGCGCACGCGAGCAGCACGGGGCACTTGGCCACGAGAGCACGCACCACGGGTGGCGCCACGCCCAGCAGCTCGCCCAGTGCCACGACTTTGGCGCGCACATTCTCCACCGTCAGCCCCCACAGCCGCGGCACTGCAGACAGCACATCCCCCACGTCGCGCACGGCTGGCCCCGGCCCCTCGCCCTCCGCCCCCTCCTCATACGAGCCACCCTTGCCACCCTGCGCCACAGCTCTGCCGGCAGTGCTGCCACCGCCGGAGCGCGCGGGCAGGCCCAGCAGCTCTGCTAGCCGCCGCGCCTTGTCGCGCAGCACGCCGCTGCTCTGCTTCAGCACGCCAGGGCAGCGGCGCAGGACTGCGGGGTGCGCCGCACGTGGGCAGACAGCAGGCAGAGCACAGCGTGAGGCAGTGGGTCAGAGGGGTGCGAGAGTGCCCAGACTGCCCACTGTGTGACCGGCTTCACATGCTCAGACTGCAAAGCTCAGCAAGTTGCAGGTGCACAGTCAACTATGCCCTTCACCCTGCGCCGTCCCCCATCCTATCGCCTCCCAACCCAACATGCTTAGGAGTGCGCCCCTGCCCCTCGGCCCCTTCCCCACCCCACCCCTAGCCCTCCCATCAGCAGTGCGCAGGGCTGCGCCCGCCACACCTGCCAGCACCGTGGCGCGCGACACGCCCAGGTCATCCCCCAGCACACGAGCCAGCAGCGCGTCCACGTAGCGTGCGTCATCGGGGATGCCGCCCTTGCCTCCGGCTGCTGCGGCCAGCACCGTGGCAGCCACCTGCACCCGCAACATCGTACAGCATGCAGAAGCCCTTCAGCACGACCTAACCATGCACCTGGGATGCACGCTGCATCAGGCGCTGCGTGGCAGTCATCTCGGGAAGACGATGTGCATCAAGGCATACACACAGGGCAGGTCACACTCAAGCGCCCTCGTGAGACCGCCACCGCCGCACCTCTGCCGGCAGCCCGTGCCGCGCCATCACCGCCCCTAGCGCTGCCGCGCCTCCGCCATGCGCGTCGCGTGCCTTACGCCCGCCCTTGCGTGCAGCATCTGCTGGTGCAGCCTGTTTGTGGGCCTGCGTGCTGGCAGCCGCCGGGTCGCGCGCAGGGGCTGCAGTGCCAAGCGGCTGGGACACTTTGCGCTGCTTCACTGACCGACGTGCTGCTGCAGGCGAGCCCGGTGTACTGCCTTGCTGCTTGTGTGCTTCCCCGTGTGCTGCCCCATGTGCCCCATTCTGTGCTGCTTGCCCCATCCTTGCAGTGTTGCTGGGCTGGTCTTTCGAGGTTGCCAGCTGGGTCCTGACATCTGCCTGCGCTGCCTTTGGAGGTGGCTGGTCAGGCATGGGGCTGGGTGGTGGTGGTGGTGATGGTGTGGGCGGATGGCTGGAGGCAGGCGGCACCCGTGATGTGTAGCGTGAGAGCAGGGCGTCCAGGGCCTGCTGATTGCTGTCCTCACCGCCAGCCTCGCCCTGCACGCCCGACGCTGACGCGCGCGTGGGTAGGAGTGGCGTTGGCCGTGGCGAGCTGCCCCGCACACGCGCAAGCACCGCCTTTGCCGCAGCACCACGGCCCCCCACCCCAGCCAGCGCGCGAGCACGAAGCGACGATGCGCTGGGCTGCACAGCTGTGGGCGGACCAGGTGCCAGGGGTGCAGCAGCTTCAGCCACGCCAGCACCACCAGGCCCTGCGATGGCGGTGCTGCGCGCGGCACTGGCCAAGCCTACGCCTGCAAGCGTCCCCACGGGCGGTGCTACAAATGCGTGCGCAGCGTTCAGCGGCACCGGCCCTGCCCTGTCTTCCCCGAGGCATTGCGTGACGGCGCATGCAGCAGGCCCTGGGGCGGGCAGGGCTGCTGCCAGCACCGTGGACGCCTCAGTCAGCCACACTGACTCTGGGTGGTACATCTCCAGCAGCGCCTGCGCTTCCAGCTGCGCATCCAGCACCTCACGCACGCGCTCCAGCTGCGGCGTGCTGCAGCTGCCCTGGTCGCTGTCATTCATAAGGACGCCCAGAGCTGCATGTGGCTCGTCGGACAAGGCAGGATGAGCCACCACAGCTGCTGCTGGTGGAGAGGGTGATCGGGAGCGGGCGCCGCCACTACGCTGGGCATGGACCCCTCTACGTACATGGCGCTGCCACCTGGCTGCGGTGTGTGGTGTGCATGGTGCAGCCATGCACTGCGCACCATGGGCAAGCCCACTGCTAGCCACGCGCCTGCCGCTGAGACGGTCGTGGATTAACGGCGCGATCTTCCCAGAGAAGCAAGAGGACGCCGAGCTGGCGCGCCTCTCCTCAAGTTGAAGTTGGGCAGGATATGTTGCAGCTACCGACATGTTGGTGCGCGCTTAAACGCAGCCCTAGGAGCATAATGTCATCTGCACGCATGCATCGTCGTCGGAAGCTTCATTCTCTGGTTTGCATCAGTCCTCTTGCCTCCAACAACTCCAGGCAAAGGCAATGACTGAGAGCAGGACGTCCGTGCATTCCATACCTTGCTTACGCTGCGCACATTGAGACTTCTGGAATGGTTTTGACAAACCGTGCGTGCGTAGATTTCAGCATGGTTTAAGGCATAATCAACACACAGTCTTTACGCAATGCAAGACACGCTGACTTCTGTCTGCGGTGCCATATTGTACACAGCAACGCACATGAACAACAGTTGTGTTCTGCTGGAACCTGCTGTGCAGCCATAGATTGCAACAAAACCACACAAACATTTGCAACCGATCACAGCAGTATTACAACCAATTGTACAGTACACATCTGCTCAGTCACATGGGCCGCACCAGCACACATACGCACATCTCGGCAGATGTGCGGGTATGAGATTAGGCTTGAAAACCAGGATGCAACTTCAGTGTCCAACACTGGCCCCACGTGCCATACAGCACTTGAACAGCAGCCCGCACCAAGCAACAGAAAAGGCATATGACCACTGGCTGGCAGGCCACCAAAGACCCCACAACGCATGATGTACGCTGCGAGGGCCCGCGAGCGGCGACGAGGGTTGACTGCACCTCACACCCTGTACTGCCTGGACCCTGATGTACTGCTGCTGCCAGCAAGCGCAGCAAGCTCGAGAAGCAGGCCAGGTCCCAGGCACCGAGGGCAATGCACCCCTAGCACACCAGCCCATCTATCCCGCCATCAGCGCGTCCGGCACCGCAGCAGGGGCAGGTGCACTGGTGAGCCAGTGTTTGGGACCGCGCAGCAGCAGCGGGGCGTAGCAGCAGCACTGGGGGAGGGGAAGGGGAGGGGGGCGGGGCATGCGTACCGGCCAGCGCGGCCGCTGGGGCTGCCTGCGACCCAGTGCATGCGGCAGCGCCCAGCCAGCTTGCAAGTGCACTTGGCAGTCGCCTACTGTTCGTGTCCATGGTGCCTACGCCGGCATGGAGCCCGGGCGGGTCAGGCACGCACTGGGCCCACCGGCCGCAGTGCGCTGCTCAGCTCCATGGGCATGTCGGTTGTTGCCGGGCACATGGTGGCCCATAGGGCAGTAGGGCGAACATCTGTGCGCTTGGTGGCGCGGGCAGGGCGGTAGGTACATCGGCTATGTCGATTGTGGCGGGCGGGAGCGGGCGGGCTATTTGGCCGGGCGGTGGCAACCTCGTGCTGTCATCCAGTAGCCCGCTGGTTGATTTTGAGAGATGGGTACGGAGCTGGGGGCGTGAGGGACTGAGGGTGTACATGATCCCTGAACTCAGGGCGGGGGGGTATTGTGGTCACGCTGTCCAGCGCCGCTGTCCGTGTGACCTGCACGGATGGCATGTGGCCGCATGGCAGCATGAGGAACATGAAGGTACAGGCACGCGCATGGGGTGCGGGGAGTGCACTGAGCTGGCAACGTGGGACGCAAGCCAATGCGCTACCACATGTGCAAACGGGACAGGTAGGCCGGGCAGGCGCACCGTGAGGCTCAAGGCTCAACCCGCTCATGCTGACGCCCACGCGGCCACCCGCCGGCCACGCCTTCTGCGCGTCCGTGCCTGACACTGGCTGCCGCGCCCACTGGTGCTGCTAGAAGGGGCATCATCAGCCGCTGCTTCATTGTCGCGGACGCTGAGGCCCAGATTGCAGTGGCGCGCGGCCCAGTGCACTGCAAGCAGCGCGGGGGACACCTCCATATCGTATGCATCATTCATCACGCATTATGCAACGCAAAAGTTGTGCAGCGTCCAGCCCAGTATCATGGCAGCAGCGAGACTCCAACCACACGCATCACATCACAAGATGCTTGAGCTGCTGGCAAAGACATCCAGGAAGCCAGCAGCTTGCAGGACAGAGCAGCAGCGTGACGCAGAGGGTGCCAGCCCACTCCGCCAGGATGCTGCAGCGCAAGCAAGCCAAGCAGCCAGCCAGGTGCATGCAGCAAGCAGTTCACGTCCGCTGCTCAGAGGCCTTCATCCCCCGTATTGGGTAAACACATGCCTGATATATAGCGGCCATGTGATGGCGTTAGTTGCTGCCGTGCTGCTGCAGTCCGTCAGAGCGCGCACCTTCTTAAACAGGTGCTGGACGTGGTCAAGGCACCTGTTTAAGGTGGCCAAACACGCACGTCCCGATTCATGTGGAAGCCGCCTTGAGGGGCCAGGCGGAGCACCTAGACAGCATGGCATCCAAGCATGTTATGCAAGTACATGTGGTGCATCCTGCGAGTTGTGGGGAGGCAGCCGCGCCACTTCCCCGTAGCAGCCTGCTGGCCTGCGCGAGTGTGCGCATGTGGCTCATGGTGCACTTGACCATCGTGCCAGAGCCCAGGTGCATGCAGCAAACCCTTGCGCTATGTGTATGGTTGCATCCTCCTCAGCAACAGCCTTGGTATGACCTTGTGCAAAGGGTTTTCTGCTCCTGTCATTTGCTGCATCAGAGAAACCGTCGTACTGCTGCACGGTTTCTACTGGGTAGACGCGCAGAGCTGGTAATGTAATGCAAGGTGCGCTGCTTGAGCACAACACTGCTCCCCCATGATGCTCCACGGGAGAATGGAAGTGAAACGAAGGTCACTCATCATGAGCGGTCTTCTTCTGGTTGTAATCGACAGCCCAGGTCAGTTGCTGTTGCTTACATTTAGCTGCTACCACCATGTCTAGAGGCTAATGAGGCTTGCACTGGGCTGCTGCAGCCACAGCCAGGACCCTCAGGAGCGCTGATCTATGCGAAGTAGTAATAATCTCACTTGATAATACTGCTGTAGCTCGGCCGCGAGATATTGGGTGCAACCATGGAAGCAGGCATGAAGTTGTTTACACTGTTCAATTTCTTCATTTCCAGCCAGCAAGCCATGTTGATTGGAGCTAATTACTGCTTGAACACTCGGACACACAGCTTTTATAACAAGTACACCACAGATTGCTCTGCAGGAGAGGGTGATCGTGCTGTGTGCTCTGAATGCAAGCGAATTTTTCAAAATCAATACCCACTACGCTTGCAAGATTTCCAACGGTCGTATACCCCTGGCAACAAATGTGCATTTGCAACTGCTGCAAGTATGCTGGAGCGCATGCAGCCTGTCTCTGTTGCTGTGATCGGTGGATCCATGACAGCTGGGCACAACTGTAGGGACACTGTGCTTGGAGAGTTCGAGCACTGTGCGTGGCCCATGCGTTTGCAAAACTGGCTCCACTCTGAGTATCCATGCTGGGGCATCAATGTCACTAACTATGCAGTGCCGAGCTGGTCATCTGAGACATGGGTCACTTCAGGCCAGCTACATGAGCTGTCAGCCGACATTTACATTGTTGACCTGGCTGTGAATGCCCAGGCGTTTAGCGATCCATACTTGATGATGTGGTACCTGGACCTTTTGATTCACACTCTGCTTCATTTGCCTCACCATGACACCCCACCTGCTGTGCTGTTTGTGGAGACATTCAGGACATGCAGTTCTAACGTCAACGATTGCAACAAGCATTGTGCAAGGGAGCACCAGGCAAGTACAACTTTAATTTTGAGCAACAACAAGTCACTTGAATACACGTGGTGCAATCGCTGGTGGACCATTGAGGATTTTGATGAACCTATCCTTCGGCACTACCAGCTGCCCGTTGCAAGCTACCGTAATGCGGTGTGGCATGAGCTGACACGGCCCAGCCCCCTCCTGCATTGCTTTTGGAATGGCTTGTCACATCCTGATGCAACTGCACATCAGCTCATCTCCGATGTTGTTGGTCATGCGCTGGTGGACATGCTCAAGATCGATGACAATATCCGGTGCGATACAAAAGCAGTACACCAGCCTTTTCATCAACGGCTGCCTGTGGCCAGTCTGTGTGCTGATCGGCGCTTACCCCTAGGCCAGTTTACCAAGCTGTCGGTGCAAGATGCTGATTCATTCAAGCCCAGAAAGGTCATTGGTGATTGGGCATACCGAGAAGATGTGGTGGGCAAGCCTGGCTGGGTGGCTGAAACAAACCATACAAGTAGGAACCACACCATCGAGTTCCTGATGGATTTCAGTGAGAAACCCCAGCTGGAGATTACCTATTTGACCACTTATAAAAACATCGGATCAGCGTTTGCTTATATCGGCCCACCCACTCTTTCCTGGGAGTCACTTTCCTTGGCATATGGGCGCTTTGAGCTGAAAGGCCTGCGTGACACGAAGCACTCCGTGCCGCACACATTCACACTCTCGCAGAAGGCAGCAGGCTCTGGTGACAGGAGTGCGGTGATGCCTGCTGGGGTTGGGGCAGGCCAGTCTGTCGTGCTGTTCGCACTTGACATGAGCTCAGTTGATTTGAAGTTCAAGTTGCTGGCATTGAGGTCTTGCTGAATGTTGGTTGTGACGACAGCGCGCACCTGCTGGGGGGCAGCTCATGCCCAGCCTGTGGTGCCATGCGTGCACATGTGCTCACACAGAAAATAACTGACATGGCAGCTTGTAGAGGCTTATGGGGCCCACATATATAGTAACTTGTACATATAGTACTGCACTTCTGTACATACAGCTGAATCGTGGATGCAAACAATCTGCGCTATTTTCTTGCCGTTGGTGGCTGGTGTCAGTTGATTAACCATGTGATGCTGGATTGCTCTGCTTTCCAATGTTTACTTTAAACGGAGCAAAACTACAGAATTTGCTGAGCAATACTTGAAGACATGAGGAAGCTGATGCTGAGCAGTTCTGGTCAACTGGCTTGCTATGTGCATCAATGCATGAGGCGTGTTGATGCTGAAGATCGTGCTCGACAGGAAAGAATGGAAGTGAGTGAAAGACAGCGAACAGCCTTGTAGGCTGCAGGCCATGTAACATGAAACCTGAAGACCAGGGCCAGCTGGTCTGGTCTGTACAAATGCTGGACACCGAGCTGATTACATTACTGCAAACATGCTACTAGGGGCCAGCCTTAGAGGACCATGTGATAGGGTGCTTCATGAACTGCTTGTAGGCATCCAACTTCCAGACACCTGTGTTACCAGCGCCCCGATACGGTTCCCAGCTGTTATGGCTGTCGTCATAGTTGAGCCATTTAACCAGGTACAAATACTTCCTAAGTTTAGGATCCATGTAACGAGCCAGAATCTTTTCAACCACATACGCATCATCAGATGTGAATGTAGCACCTGTGGTAACAGGACGGTGAGGATCAACCTG
>BDCZ01000266.1:53021-86435 GCA_001662365.1 Chlamydomonas applanata | reverse complement strand
AATAATAATAATAATAATAATAATAATAATAATAATAATAATAATAATAATAATAATAATAATAATAATAATAATAATAATAATAATAATAATACGGCGTATCACAGATGTGTCTGCATGCCGGAGCCTGACAGTCGTTATGGACCCTGGACTGCTGGGCTGCTGTAAGCATGTGCAGGGTCCCGCTGGGGTGAGCTGGGGTGGAGGGGAGGGGGATATGGGGGGCAGAAGAGGCGAGGGCAAGGCACAATAGGCCATGTGGGGGATCTGACCAACAGGGATGTGTAAACGGGCCCTTTATTTTGCCGTTATTTTGCTTTTTCTTTTTTAAAGAGGACCCTGAACCCTTGTTTGCTGTTACACACAGCCTGCAATCACATGCCGCCAGCCACAGATAGTCGCCATCTGAGCTGATGATCATGCGCAGTCAGTGTCACCACGCCTTGCAAATGGACCGGATGTGTCGCCAAGAACCAGCACAGCATGTCGGATAGCAGCCTACCAACAATGCGCCACGCCCCTGTTGTACCAATCGCGCCCCAGCAATCCCCACTCCCTTTCATCCCCCAGCCTACTGTCAGTGGTTCCCTAATGCCATGCTGCCACAACAGCCTTCAGCCCCACTTGCACTCCCAGATGCATACAACACATCAACAAGAAACAGGTGCTGGAAGCATTGAGAAAGAGCACAGCAGTTGCTGAAGAAGCCCATGTGTCTTCAACCACGACGCTTGGACAGGCGCCACGCGTTCGGGTCGTTGTACCTGCACAGCCAAAGCAACATGGATGCCAAGTTAGGCAAGCACTGGGACAGGCAACATTACCCTCATCCCCCATCCCCCACTTGAACAAGCCTCAAACCATCCACCCAGCCTGCAAAGGAAGCAACCAACTAACCAACCGACTGGTACTGCTTCAGTACACACAGTCACACACACACACACTCTCTCTCTCCAGCACAAGTGACAGACGCATGCTGAATTTGGAATTGAACCATGGGTCCCAGCAACTGCTGGGAGGCTCATGCACCCATGAGGTGTACGGCTACACCACCCAACCCACACACACGCATTCACACACCTGTCGTACAGCGGCTCGATGCGCTCCATGCGCTTGCGCCGTGACAGCTTGTGGGGGTCTGCAGCCTTGAAGAAGCGTGGCGCCAGCTCAACCAACCACCTGGCGGTTGCATGAGATGATGACAGAGGGGTGTTGACGCAGGTGAGACATGGAGACCTCGCACAGCTACTGCATGCTGAAAAGGTGTCGGAAGGGATGGCAGGTACCGTACCAGGAGCAGAATAATGCTGCCTGTGAGCAATGCTGCTCATAGGCAGCATTATTCTGCTGCCTATCAGCATAGGCAGCAGAATAATGAGCAGGAGGCACAGAGCACAAAGGAAACTACCAGCGCAGACGTGGCATGGTGCCCAGCTGCCTGCGGCTTTATCCGCGCCACAAGCAAGTGTGCGGTGTGCAGTGGAAGTGAGGAGCCAGGAGCCAGAGTCGCGCATGCAGTCACATATGTGCAGCCGAGTATGTGCACACCTACAGCAGCAGACCTCAGGACAGGCTGTCTATGTATATATATACATATGTACACATATATATATACACATATGTATATACATATATACACATCCCCATGCGCCCATCGACATGAACAACTCATGCGCCCATGCACAACACGCACTTGGGATCGATGGCCATGACCTCCCGCATGTACTCCTTGGTAGTCAGCACCAGCTCATGGTACAGCACCCTGCGGTACAGTAGTACAAGCAGTACAGCAGTACACACACAGGCTTCAGTGTGCAGGCTTCAGTTGACAGCCGTTCATACAGTGGCACATCCATCGGCATGTGCGCTTTCAAGCAGGACACAGTGCAGTACGCCCTTTCAACTCCTCATGTTGAAAGGAGTCTCAGGAGGCACTCCCTTACTGCTCAAGTCAATGCATCACAACACCTCCAGCTGCCAAGCAGCCACGTGCGCACAAGCGCTCACACCTAGCACACGACCAGCCGCAGGGCAGCCACCCCCCCAAAACCCCCCCACTCCTCCCCCCGCCCACCCCCAGCCCAGCCCGCACAGCCCAGTCCCCCGCGAAGCAGCACCCAGTTCCTTCGCCACCCCAGCCCCAGCAGCTGCCCCCTTCCCCCTAGCCCCTGCACGCCCACCAGTCGGGCTGCTGCTGGAAGAGTGAGGAGGAGGGGTGGATGAACACGGGCTGACCCTCCACCACTGTCTTGTACCCCTCCTGAGGATCCTTGCGCGCGGCATGGAAGAAGAAGCCCGAGGTGATGGCCTGCGTATGGCGAGCACGCGGGTGTGTGCCCTCCAGGAGTGTCTGCGCCTGCTCTGGTCCTCTGGTACATTACACAACCACAGGCCCCAGCTACAGTGCCTACCACAGGGGCCACCACCACCACAAACACTTTATGAACACACCTACACAAACACAACAAGCAACCAAAGAATACAAAACAAGCAACCAAAGAATACAAAACAAGCAACCAAAGAATACAAAACAAGCAACCAAAGAATACAAAACAAGCAACCAAAGAATAATCTAAACAGTTGTACTATAGCACAGCTGCTTCTCACCTTGCAGATGCGCTGGTAGCTGCGGCCCGCTGACACCAGCTCAAGCTTGTAGCGGTCCATGATGGCCAACAGCTGCTTGCGCACGTCCTGTGGAGGGGGGTGACAGTGTGACGTTCACGGTTCCAAAGGTTTCAGATCACCTTACCCTCCACACTTTTCACACCAATTGCATTCTAAGTGATCCTGGATCACAGATGTTGTTTTGTGGGGAGCCCTAGGATTGGACCCCAGACCAGCAGCAGCTGTGCAGCAAACCGTGGCCGTCTCAGCAAAGCCCTCAAGATCCAGGGTCCAGGGTCTAGCGCAGGGGGTTTGCAGGGTTGAAGATCCAGGGGGTTTAGTGGTTTGTTGAAAATTTCCGTTCGCTGGGTTACCGCCCAGCCTGCACACCACACGTCGCGCACCTGCGCGCGCTTAAGCGAGCGGTCCTGCACAAAGTTCTCCTTGCACCACGGCACGCTGAACTTATTCGTCTTCCACTGCTCATACACGGCCAGAAGTGTGAGGTGGTCGCCCTCTGGCTGGAAGAACTTGGCCTTCTTCTGGTCAGCCTGCGCCTGCTTTTCCTTGGGCCTGCACACAGGCCACACGAGGGTGGTTGGATGGTTGTTTAGGCTGGTTGTGTTGGTTGTGTTGTTGGTTGCTTGGTTGAGCGGCTGGTTGCTTGGGGTGAGAGGATTTAGCTGTCTCATGCGGGTGCTGGAGGTTGAAGTGGTGCTTTTGTACGGGTGGCTGATGGATACAACATGGCACAAGACCACCACGAGCAACCCCCACCCATACACAGCCACAGTGCCGCAGGCAGCAGCCGGCAGCACTGGCGGCACGCGCGCACACAATCAGCATCATGGAGCCGCCTTGCTGGGTGCTCCACGCTACACTTGAAGGACGGCAACTGCAACTGCACACCCGATCAAAAGATCAATACCGGCTCCTGCATACAGGCTACTAATGACTGGATACTGAAAGTCCCACCTGAAGAAGATGTTCTGGGCGGAGAGCATGGCGAGGATGGTGAGGATCTCATCGCTGCACCCCAGATCCACACTGGCAATGAGCACCTTGGACATGGGGGGCTCCAGAGGAAACTCAGCCATCTTGCGGCCCAGCTTGGTCAGCAGCCCCTCCTCATCTAGCGCGTTCAGGTTGTACAGCTGCTCCAGGGCGGTTACCTAGGCGGTTACCAAGGCGGTACGGACAGGTACGGAGGCCGTACATTTGTCGGTGTGGTAATCGTAGAGGCGGTACGGTCGTGTGTGGCCGGCGGGTGTGGCCATGCACGGAGGCAGTAACAGTAACCAGTAACAGAGGCAGTGCAGCATAGACGCACCAGGGTAGCTGCAGGTGGCGGGTCCATGAAGTCAAAGCCCAGCATGTCATTGATGCCCATGGCCTGCAGCCAGGACCGGCATGTTGCAGCCCAGGGTGTTGTCAGCATGCGTTGTCAGCATGCGTCAGTGGATGGTCAACACCAGTTGCCCCAGTTTCTCCACAGCTGCATGGTGCATGGTGCATGATATCGCCTGCACGTTCAACAGCCGGTCAACGCAAGCGGCCCCGGCTCTCACACCTTGAGTGTCAGCACTGTCATCGCCAGGTTGGTGCGCTGGATCTCAGGCACACTGGTGGGCAGCATTTCATTCTTGTACGCCACCTCTGTGTACAGCCTGTAGCACTTGCCTGCGGTGGTGCAACAGGTGGCCAGCTGCCTTTGGTTCAGCCACATGTACTCCAGCAGTACACATGACAAGGACATAGCCGCCAAGGGCTGCACAGGCAAGGGCAGGCTCAAGCAGGTGGCATGGCTGATGCTACAGATGTGATGCTGCTGACGACATGCCGCGTGCGATGCAGCACCATGCACCCTGGAGGCGATGCCATGCCCCAACCTGCCTGAACCTGTCATGGTATACCCTGGTGCACAGCATGCTCATCACGCACCTGGCCCAGTGCGGCCTGCACGGCCTGCACGCTGGCGCGCAGATGCCTGACTGACAGGGGACACGACCAGGGAGTCCATGCCATTCTTGGGGTTGTAGACCTGCGGGTTTGAGTGTTTAAGGGCCAGAGTGTTTAAGGGGCAGTGACTACCTCTGCTTCTGGGTACAGATCAAGCAGCTCAGACAATGCGATGCGAAGCCACACCATAACACCCTTGTGCACACGACTCTTACAGACCCTGTCTGCAGGCCCCCTTGCACCGTCAGACCCAAGTCACACCTCGCCCCATCCGCAGCCTCAAACTTCTATTCCTCTGTGCGCCCCCCCCCACCTTCATCTTGGCAAAGCCAGGGTCCACCACGTAGTAGATGCCATCGATGGTCAGCGATGCTTCAGCGATGTTGGTGGCCACCACGCACTTGCGCTTGCCAGGGGGCGCCGGCTCAAAGATACGCGTCTGCACCTCAGATGGCAGCGCTGAGAACACTGGCAGCACGAGCAGCTCAGGCACTGCAGGACCCAGGGACTTCATTCGCTCGTACAGGATCTGGCACGCTGTCTCGATCTCCTCCTGGCCCGTGAGGAACAACAGGATGTCACCCTCTGGCTCTGACAGATGGATCTGCATCACTGTGATAAGGGCCGCGTCCAGGTAGTCTGACTCGGGCGCCTGCGCGTGTGGATGTGAGCATTCATACAGTCAGCAGGTGCTTGATTGTGTTCAGTCAGCCCGTGCCTGACCTGCATCAGCCCGCACTGGGCTGCGACCCAGTATTGGGACTGTATCCCCGCGGGCCTGTCTGTTGAATGAGTGCAGAGATCTGGCGGGGTGAGTACAGCCATGCTTGCACTTCAAGCAGCAAGCAGCCACAAGCCGCTCTGTAACACTATGCACAAACTCGCCTTGGTGTACAAGATCTCAACAGGGTACGTGCGGCCAGGAATGGTGAAGATGGGGCAGTCGAAGAAGTAGCCAGAAAACTTTTCGGCATCCAGCGTGGCGGAGGTAACCACCAGCTTGAAGTCCTTGCGCTTGCGCACCACCTCCTTGAGCAGCCCAAACAGCACGTCTGTGTGGATCGTGCGCTCGTGCGCCTCGTCCAGGATGATGATGCTGCAGACAAGAGGGCGCGCAAATGGTCTACTGTCAGCTGGGTGTTCTGGCAGGCCAATGCCTGCCCTAAGTCAGCACCGTACCGCATAAACACATGTCAACATTCCAGCTTGTAGACGATGCTCTGACCCTGCAGTGATCTCTGCACAGATCACTGCAACAACAGCTTCAAAAATTTGCATACCGCACCTGTACTGTGTGAGCTGGTCGTCCAGGAGGCACTCGCGCAGCAGCATGCCATCTGTCATGTACTTGATGACTGTCTCAGAGCTGGTGCAGTCCTCGAAACGGATGGCATACCCCACCTCCTCGCCCAGGCGGCAACCGAACTCCTCTGCCACACGCTTTGCTACAGACATCGCGGCCACACGACGCGGCTGCGTGCAGCCGATCTTGCCCCTTGATGTGTAGCCCACCTCCGCCAGGTACTGTGTCATCTGTGTGGTCTTGCCTGAGCCAGTTTCACCAATGACCACCAGCACCTGGTTGTCATTGACTGCGTTGACCAGCTGGTCTTTGAGCTTAAAGATGGGGAGCGACTCGCGCTGCTCCTTGATCGAGCGCGCATCCTTGATGCCGTACGTCACGGCCTTGCCCATGGCCTGAGGTGCAAGCAAAAACACGGCTCAAGATGTGGGCAGCCAAACATGTGGTCAACACTGTTGTTCGCTGCGCACAGCTGAACAAAGACACACCGACTGCAGAGCATCAACTGCAACACCAGATCATACTTCAATTGAGCTGGCAGTATGCATTACTGCACACCCACCTTGGTCTTCCACTCAGGCACCTCATTGGTCACGAGCCCAATGCCTCTCAGCTCTGACGCCAAGGCACGCTCCGCAGGGTCTGCCATAGGGTCCTGCCAGGAGCAACATGGACAGTCCATCAGTCAACATCATGTGCCCAGCCAGGCAAGGGATGTTATCAGCACAGCAGGCAGCTCAAACTGATGCTCACCTCCCAGGGGCGTGACAAGTCTTTGGGGATGGCCTCCAGCAATGTTCGCTGCTGTTGCTCCTTTAGCTCGCGCCGCTCCTTGGCAAGTGCACTCTGTTGGCGCCAAGCAGAAAAAGGTTCAGCAGGGTCAGCAAGGGGCTGGTCACCACCCTGGCCATCACCCAACTGATAACAGCACTCTGGTCATTTATGTTCAGTCCAGAGCCGGTGAGGAGAGCAGCCCTGACGACTGAGGGCCAGCTGCACAAGGCCTCCAGAACTCAATCTCGTGATCCTGCAAGCCATACCTGCGTCATCGCTGCGCGCTGCATCGTGCCATCTGGGTTCTTCACAATCTTGACTGGTGACATTTCGATGCCTGAGCGGCTGCTAACACCCTGCAAAAAGTTGGGCTCCGCGTCATTCAGATCAATTTCAAACTCCTCTGCATCGCCCTCTTCTGCATTTGCCAGCACACCCATCCCTGCAAACAAAAGAAGGCGGCACCATACACAAGTGAACAACAGGAACTGACAAGGATGCATCAGATTACGAAAGCATTGAAGATGATCTGGTTCCTGTTGCCTATCGTGAGCACATATATTGTGAGCACATATAGCATGGGGTTTGGAAGGGTAAGAGCATCAATCCAGATGTTGTATGCAGGCGGTACGCTGGGCAGTATGCAGTACAGGACGCACCGCTCTCCTCGTCATAGGTTGGGAACTCCTCTACGCTGAGCACGCCACTGGCGATCAGCTGCCGCGCCTCCCACTGCTCCTGCTCCGTCAGCTTGCGCCCGGGCTGCACACACAAAGCCAGCAGGAGAACCACACAATGTCAGACATCGCCCTAGCACATGAGCTCTGGGCCATGCGCCCAACATGCCCGAACTGCCTGGCACCCCAGGCCATGCACTGACAATGCCATCGCCCCCATCGCCGCCTCCATGTCTTTAATCAGCCTGAGCACCTGCAAACCCTGGGTTATCACTTATACGCCCAAGAGCCCCTTGAACACACCCTGCGTGATGCCTTGGCATCGTCCATGTCCTCCTCTTTGACTTTGATGCCTGACAGGCCCTTGAGCCCATTGGCTCCTGGCCCAGCCCCTCCATCAGGGCCCACGTAACCAGGTAGCAGGTGGGTGGGCAGAAGGTCCTTGCCTGTAGCGAGCGTGTGATCAGTGTGAGAGCAGTTAGCCAGATAAACACCCATGCTGGTATATGACCCATACAACAGGCACTCAGCAACGCCCCACACAAGGCGCCCGCTCAGGAGCCCAGCCCTATGCAACCATAGGAACACCTGCTGCAGGCGATTCAGGCCTGCCTCACACAATTGCCTGTGGCTTGTGTAAGTTTAGCATACCTGTGGCTTGGTCCACGTCACGCATGGACATGGAGATACGCTGCGCGCCCGGCCCCGAACCGCCCGTCTGTGTTGACAGCACTTTGATCCACACCTCTTGCCCGCGCTTGACAAACTCCTTGGCGCTGTTGATCGGCCGTTTGCTCATGTTGGCCACATGCACCAGGCCTTCGACCTGCGGTGTGGCATACGTACAATCGTCGCTGCCGCCATCCAACAGAAGGACCACAGCGCCTGAACTTGAGATTTGCACAGTTGCAGCGCCTAGACAAGAATAATCCGCACTTGGTTGTGGTAACTGAGGTAAGTCTGACAATAAACGCTGTTCTGCAATAGCTCGTGCCAAGGCACCGAATGGGGCCCGCACAATGGCTGCTGCGCGCCAAATCCACAACCTCCTAACATGTCGATGGGCATTCCCTGCTTAGGCACTCCCCTCACACCCCCACCTCACCCTACTCCACCACAGCATCCCCAGCCACACCCAACAGTCCCGCTGGAACACCGAGGTCAGCAATGTTCTTGCCAAGAGATGCTGCATGGGTCTGGCTGGAGCCGAACAAGCCCCCTGCTGCTTGAGCCTCACCTTGCGCCGGAAGCCCAGCAGCTCCACGAAGCAGCCAAACTCCATTACACTGCTCACAGTACCGCGGTACACCCCGCCAAGCTCAGGCTCATCCAAGGCCGGGGGTGGGGGCGGGAGCGGGGGCGGAGGCATGCGTTCCCGGTCACGGTCACGCCCCCGGTCATAGTCACGGTCCCTGTCACGGTCGCGGTCCTTGTCTCGCCGGTCACGGTCCCTGTTGCATTTGGAGACGCGGGGCAAGAACGGCATTGTCAGCATTGCTGCAGGACCTCACTGACGAGGCTTTGCACGCGATCTTTGCACGCTTGCATCCGAAACATCCGGAACAAAGCCAAGCACAGCAAGCCCATGCTAGCACCCACCTGTCCCTGTCCCTGTCACGGTCCCTGTCACGGTCGCTGCCCCTGTCCCGCCGGTCCCTGTCCCTGTCCCGCTCCCGTGACTGTGACCTCGACCTGTCCCGCCTGTCCCTGTCAGACCTGTCCTTGTACCGGTCGCGCTCCGCATCCTCCCCGCCTGCCCTCCCTGAGGGCCCCAGGGGAGGCGGCGGCAGCGGTGCCTGCTTTGCCTCCTTTGCTGCCGCCTCTGAACGCAGCTCCTCGTCCAGGGCCTTGGCATACTCACGCGTGTTCATGAGCGCGAGGCCCGGGATGGGAGCATCTGGGCGCGCGACGCTCACGATTGGACGCACAGCTGTGCCAGTGGACGCGCTGGAGCCGGCTGTGGCGGACCCCCCCTTGCCTGGGGTGAGCGCCATGATGATGGACCAGAAGCGCTCCACAAGCGCGTCATGCAGCGCGTCACCCAGGCCCATACCCGCCACCTCCTACGCAACCACAGACGCAGGGCAGGTGCTGAGCGAAGGGGCGCGGCATGCGTGGTACTGTGTGCTGCTGTGTGGCCTTCCAGCCGGCCCGTTCTGTCTGCTCGCAGCATGCCTGAGCCTTCAACGCCCGCCCAGCACCAGGACGCCAGATGCAACGGCCTGTGCAGCGCCCCACCTTTTTGAACTCATCCACGTCTTTCTTTTCACGCGCAGTGTCAATGATGAACTCAGCCACAGTCTTGTCGCTGATGTGCAGATGCGCCTCCAGCTCTGCGTGGGATCACAAAAAACATGAGCACAGTCAAGGACGCAGTCTAGCGTGTCCTGCCGCTGGGCCATCAAGCCGGATGCCGGATGCCACGTATACACCACAGTGACCACACGCACGCAGGTCTCCAGGTATTCACACAGCAGCCATGCAGTGCCAACACACTCTGATGCGCTGCTGCTTGCACACAAGCTGCCTGGCCAGCGGTGCAATATGCGCATCCGGCAGTCTCCATGCATGCCATGCACCATGCATGGCAGGACATGGTCTGTAACCTGCAGCATACCTGCGGTGATCTTGTTCACCAGCTGCAGGTACTGCAGCTTTTGCAGCTGAGCTGCCATGGCTGCTGCTGTGGGTTGCTGCCAAGTGAAGGGTGGCTTTGTATAAACGCTCTATAACTTCAGCATTTTCTATACATTACAGGGCCAGGCGCGCGACTGCGCTGCGTGTCGTGAGCCCCTGTTGTGGTTTTCTCACCCAGATCAGCACCGAACTAATGGAGATGCCTGTAGTTTGGTTGCAGCGTGTTCATAAGTTCACCAGCATGGTCACCGGCTGGGAGAGCTGGGCTGGAAACGGCACGGCATGAAGAATGAGGGTCATACAAATGCATGCAAAATTCCCGAAGAACCCCAAGCAGCCTTCCACTGTCAAGTCCAGCACACACAGCAGCAATGGCAACTCTGTTCAAGCAGCAGGCCTCCGTGACCCCCTGCCGCTCCAGGCGCGCCTTCTCCTGCGTGGCTGCCACCGCGCTGCCCAAGCAGGTACGCCATGATGATTGCATCGCTCAATTGTGCGTGTGCGCGTACCTGCACTGGCGGCCATCATATCCTGGTTCGCGTCTCTTCTGGTACCTCGACCGATGCCACCCACCGCACCCAAATCCGATGATCGCAGTTCAAGGCCGTGAAGCCTGTTGGCGACCGTGTCTTCGTCAAGGTTGACAAGGAGGAGGTCAAGTCGATTGGTGGCGTGCTGCTTCCCGGCTCCGCTGCCAAGAAGAACACTGCTGGCACTGTCGTGGCGATGGGCGACGTCACGCTGGTCAAGGTGAGGCAGGGGCATGGCTTGATCACATGCTGGGCCATGGTTCGGCACATGGTGGGTCGCATGGAAACTTCGACGAAACCCGGCACACCCACGCCGCACTCGCAGGAGGGCGACCGTGTGATCTACTCTAAGTTCGCCGGCACTGACCTTGCCGTTGGCGAGGCTGAGCATGTGCTGCTGAAGGTGTGCACAGGCGAAGGGTGCACGGGGTGCCCGCAACGGGCTGGGATGGTATCAGCCGGCACCCTCCGTGCCTGTGGTGCAGCGCCAGCTGGCTGTGTCCCAGTCTGACCAGCCACCTGATGTCATGGATTGAAACACAGCCGCTGCCAGGCACCGGAGCAGGGGCTGGGTTGACATGCGGGCGGGCGGAGGGGTGTTTCATCCTGGCTCAGGCGCTACCTCATGCCCAGCTGCAGGATATGTGGGGTTGTCTGCTAAACGCGCTCTCCATTGTCGCTGCTGTCTGTGTTTCTGCTCCATTGCAGGAGGAGGACGTGATTGGGGTGCTGGGCAAGGGTGACAAGATCGCTGCCATGAAGCCCCTGGGTGACCGGGTGCTGATCAAGGTGGGTGGCAGAGCTGAACTGCAGAGGCTGGGTTACTGGTCCGGGCTTGCTTTCCAGGATCCCAGGTGCTATGTATACATGAAGTCATTGAGAAGCTATGTATGTATGAGGATTGAGAATCAAATGTGAGCATCCCGCAGCCACCAGCCGCACGGCAATGCAACGGGACGCCAGCAGGCGGCTTGCCCCAAACTAGACCTGTGACGTGATTACACGTGCATGCGTGCTGCACCCGCTGCTGTGGTGTGCAGGGTGCCCAGGCGGAGACTAAGTCATCAGGCGGTGTGCTGCTGAACACCGAGACCACTGAGAAGCCAAACTTTGGCACCGTGGTCGCCGTGGGTGCGTGTGATGCGTCCTGTTGCATGCCGATGGGCTGCTTTCCAAGTGGTGTATGTTGTGCTAGCTGGTCATGTGATCGCCCGAATGCTGCCGGTAGAGCCTTGCTACTTGGCAGTCTCTGTCCGCTTTGACAGGGATGGCCAGACTCTCAAAGCGCTGTACCTGAACCATTCCTGCCGCCGCGACCCCCCACACACACACAAGCACACACGCGCGCGTACACCACACACACACACACACACACACGCACCCTCCTCCTCCTTGTGCAGGTGGCGGGCGCAAGAAGGAGGATTCGGACGAGTGGATTAAGCCCAACGTGTCAGTGGGTCAGACAGTTATGTACTCGAAGTACAGCGGTACAGAGTTTGACGAGGACGACGAGTCATACATCGTTGTGCGCGAGTCTGACATCCTGGCGGCCCTGGCCTAAGCAGGCACGCCCTCTCTCAGCCAGTCAGACAGACAGACGCTGCACACGCCTGCGCCCCAGCCACTGGTCTGACCAAGCAGGTGGTTGGCCTTGGCGGGGGCGCAGCGGGTGCCAGCAGGGCGCTGAGCGGGCCACCTTCGAGGCAGCTGCCTTGAAGGTGCCCTGCTCACGCAACTCAGTCAGCGCGTGGTGTTTTGGAATCAGGATGATCTCTTCTGGGTGGGGGTTTCAAGCAGGGGGAGTGGGGGCAGGGGTGGGATGGGGGCACTTGGGAGTCCTTTGGGGTCCCTTTGGGCAGCGCAGGTGCATGGACTGATACACCCTCAGGCGGCATGGGCTGCCAGTGGTGCTATGAAAGCAAGGCTGGACATTGCTTACTCTTCAATTTTTTAAGCGCGTCTGGTCCTTGCTCGCGCACAGCGACCCCCCCACCCACCCACCCCGCCCATTTCACCACCCCCACACAAGCACCATCTCACCCCAACGGGCATGCGAGCAAAAGATCGTGCTGACACAGCGCCCAACGCAACGCCCTTTGCAATTTGTTGTTGTTTCATCATCTTGGAGTGGGCACACTTTGCAATGTACCAATCGATTCAGCGAGCAGTACAACAGCACGACACCTGGCTCCTAGGCACACCTGAGGTCCGTCAAAAACACAGCGCCACTCTCTACTCACTCCCACTCCAGTCTATCTGTGCCTGCCCTCCTGTCCTACTGCCTCATTTAAGAGCTCGCAGCAAAAAAAGACTTTGACCCCGGCCGCCCTGGTCTTGATCATGGTACTCTTTAGGACCTGTGGCATACTGGAGCAAGGGAGCATGTGGCGCAGCCAAGCAGCAGTGCACCTCACACCCACAGCCACCCAGCTGATCTGCTCTCATCCAGCCAGCCCAGCTCCTGCCTCCCAGTCAGCCAGCCGCTGCTCTCCCACGGCAACCAGCCATACAGCTCAATTCATAGCACTCTCCGGGTGTCCTGTACAAGATGGCCCCTCTCACAGCCACCTGCGCGCTCATCCCCATCCAGTCAGCCCAGCAGGCCAGTTCCCATGTACCAATGTGCTTAAGACACACCGTAAATCGAACAGCTGCTCACACCCAGCTAGTTTACCAGAAGTCTACTCAACGTTTCCTTAGATCCTTTTGAACCCAGCCACGTTAGGTCCCTTCTGGTCACTTCCAGTTGGAGCAGTCGTTGATGCTGTAGTCGCAGTTGCGGCCGCCCAGCTGCGCAATCAGCGCCGCGAAGTCGGTCGTCACCTCGCCCTGGCCTGCGCGCACACAAGGCCCAGCACACAGCAGGCAGGCAGTGCCCAGCTTCAGGATGTGATGACCTGGCATGTATGCCGAGCTTCTTTTCCACCAGATCTTGAGCGTTCTGGCTGGTGGCAGGCGAGTGGCCGGCATGCAGGTCAGTGCAGGCGAGGGGCCTTTCCTGACCGCATGGAGTGGACGGTGTGCAGCCCGATGCGAGGGGCATACACTGCATAGGGTGCCAAGGGTACAAGGTGCGCAGCAGCAGCAGCAGCAGCAGCAGCAGCAGTGATGAGGACGCGGGGGGCCGCGTACTGCTGGTGATCGCTCACAGGATCGACACTGTGATGGATACAGGTCACCTAGGCAGCCATGCCCCGGAAAAGGCGGCGCAGGGCTTGGTGGGCCTGGCACAGCAGATGGTAATATATTAATATATATATATATATATATATCACACCAGAGGCATGCAAGCCACTGGAGCATGGCAGGGCTGGAAGGCCTGGCAGGTATGGACGTCACATGTGGGCGGTTGGGCTGCACATTGAAACAATCAACAGTGAGCCCCAATCTACTGTAAGCCCAAGATATGAGTCAACGAGAGATGCTGTCAACAAGGCGCCGCTCCCACCAGGGGGGTTGGACGCGAGGTCAAATGAGCGGTTGGCGTAGGCGGGGTGCAGCAGCGCCTGAACGCACATTTCCGCCACATCGTCTCGTGGGATGGAGCGGTTGGTGCCCTGTGGGGAGATGAAGGGTCCCAGGCGGTGTGTAAGGAAGACTAAGGGGTTGAGGGGCAGGCAGGAGTTATGAGCACCTTATGGGCCAAGGTTTGTGGTTGGGTTTGTACGGTGCAGGGCTTGAGATTTCATGCGTTCAAAGTGCCACTTGGGATGGGCAAGGGGGGCAAGGAACAGAGTTGGGATCTGAGTCCTTGGAGGGAGGCGCCAGCTGCGGCATTCCACATTATACGAAGACAGGCCCATAGTGTGTGTGCAGGCCAACTGAGTCAGAGCCATGAGCTGCGCTGGCACGCACGAGCTGGGTGTTCATCAGCCGCCCACCTACCTGCACCAGGGTGTCATCCACACCAATCGTGAGCTGCCGCTGGCCGCCAGCCTCGTCCAGCAGGCCTGCGGGTCCACACGAGGTTGCGCATCAGTTGGTTATGGGGCGCTAAGAATATGGTGAGAATATCCTTCTGAACAACGTGCGAGAAATATGCACACCTCCATGGCAGACCTCTGGCAGCTCACTTGCAGCCCTGACTAAGTAAACTAGCTGTCATGGCACTGCACTGCTGTTGTGCCCAGCATGAGAACTCCAATCTTGGCAAACCCATGAACCCCCGCCCTGCCTTCCCGCCCCATTGTACTACCAGCTGTGATGCATCATGCATGCACAGCTGTAGTACAGAAACACAGCAGTACATGCGCATACCGCCGGGGTGGATGATCGTGTATGTGAGGCCACTCTTGATGAGATACTGCTCAGCCTTGCGCTTCCACTGCAGGATGTTGCCACCCGCAATGTTGTTCAGCGGGTGCTGCGGGTTGGTGCCGCCCTGTGCGCGCATTGAGGCACAGCCAGTAACAAGCCGGATTGAGCTCAGCATTTCTGCTCTGACGTCTGAGACTGTCCTGCATCGTGGCAGCATGCAAGCAAGCAGGGCACCGGGGTGTAAACCACCCAGTGCAAAGCCTCCGGGGATACCCTAGTCATTTGCCAGTGGGCACACCTGGCCTTGGGGCCCGTACACCCACGATAGCGACACGCACGAAGCCATGCACCACGCGACACACGCATGCTGGACATGCACCAGCAGAAGTCCGCACTAAAAACCAGCCGCTGGCACAGCTGTCGCGCACCATGCTGGACACAATGACCACATGGCTCACGCCCGCCTCACGTGCAGCATCCACCTGCACAGCCTGACCCAGCCAGTCGACCTGCAGGGGCCGAGTCCATGGGTGTTTATGTTCACCCCAACAACACGACGCCAATCACCACGTGGCTGACAAATGTATACTGAGGTGAGGCAAGAGGCACCACTGTGACAACATCAGGCATGTACTATTCAGCACGAGCAGCGCCACAACTTGTGTGTGCTTGCATATGTCCATCCGTGCTTGCAGGTGCGGATCAGTAAGGTGTGCGTGTGTGTGTGTTAGTTACATCGTACGCCCATCGTACGCCCATCATCACGCCCTGCTGCCATTCAGCCCACGTGTGTGTGCAGGCAGGTATTGAATATCACCCGCCCCAGTACCCGCACCTATTATTATTATTTTCGTAACAGTATTAGTATTATTATATCTTAGTACCCGCACCTGCTCCGCGGTGTTCCCCGCCTTCCACTTGAAGGATGGGGGCCCGGGGGGCGCACCCTCAGGCTTTGGCAGCATCTCTGCAGCACAGCACGCCGCAGGGCAAGGCAGGGGCAAGAGACACGCATCGTGATTAGGGCTGCACAGTGCGGTGCGGAGAGCACACATGCCAGCAGTACACCAGCTGTACAGCAAGCTGTACAGTGTACACGCGACATAGCCTGCAGCCGGGGCCTTTGGCTTGCTCACCGGGCACAGCGGAGGTGGCAATGATGAGCGCCTTAACGCTGGACATTGCCTTGACCAGCTCCGGCTTCACTTCTGCCTGTGGCCACGCCAAGACGCCATTGCAGCGTTTATGCATTATACGGTGTGCAGCAGCATGTCGCAGAACGTCGTACCAGTACAGGTAAAGCAGGTATCTATGTGTGTGGGGTACGGCTTGATGCCGCTGGCATTCCTGCCGGATGCCCGGTGGCGTGCAGCCTAATGTGGGTCACTGCAGCTGCATCATGCTGACCACGCATGGTGACAACTGTGCACACACAGGAGGACCAGGGCAGGAGCAGCAGGCAAACACAGTAGCGCACACCAAAGTGCAAAGGATTAGAAAATGAAAAAGAGCTGATGGTTGGAGTCATCGGTTTCAGCGAAGCCACGCACCGCAGGTGCGGAAATGTCAACCACACGGATGCCTGCCTCAGGCATGCCCAGCTTAGCAGCCAGTGCAGCGCGAGACTGCAGGGCACAACGGTAGGTGGCCACCGAACGATCAGCCACACGATCCCCACACTCCTGCCTGTTGTTTGCTCGTAACTGCATGCTTGCAGGGGGACCTTGCTCATTAGCCACATATCATTCACATGCATCGCTTGGCATCATGGCATGCGTTGCTTTCACGTGCATCCGATGCTTGACGGTGCAAGCTCAAGAGCCGCATGCTGGCTTGGTGATGCCTCGGGACATGGCAAACCATGTTGCCAGAAACAGACATGCAGTAACTCATGCATGCAGCCCTTCTGTGACACACTCCAGCGGAGGTTCTGCGTGGCAGCAGCTGGAAGAGATGTGGGCTTTGGCCGTGGCACACACCTCATGGTTGCGCACAGTCGCGACAGGCTCAAACTGGTCAGGGCGCGCAAGCAGGCGCTTGACCACCAGCCCCCCAGTACGGCCGCCGGCGCCAGTCACCATAACCTGGGGGTACGCCGCAGACAGGCCATGTTATGGCATACGCGCAGTGCCCGGCATGTGGCGGCATGTGGTCAGGCATTTATGATGGTGGCGATGTGAGGTTTGAGGTGAGAGCTGGCGGGGCACGCTGGCTGTGCCAAGGCAGGCATGCCGGGTCTGCGTATCAAGGGTGCAGCTGGCTGAAGCATGTGCCGGTATCAAGGTTGCCCAGGGTGGGGCAGGCATGAAAGGGCCCGTATGGTGTGGCCACATCAGTGGATCGAGATCCTTGGTCAACCAGATCTGACTGCTTTGTTGCATTGGAACGGACTATCCGCCACTGCTGCATGCCAGCTCTTAGCCCTGAGCCTGTCGACTCCGTGATCCACCCATCCAGGCACCTGAACCCACCTTTGAGGGAGCCATCGTTCAGGAATTGTATAATCTTGAAGCCAGGCAAGCGACGCGCGACGCTCTCTGCTGTGCGTTATATGCGGTTGTCATGCCAATCGGTGCTCAATGACCTGGGCAGTAACTTTGGAATGGAGTAACGTTGCCACTCGTTGCCACAGTATAATCCAGCTTGCTTTTAGTTGCATGGCAACAGTGGGCCACGGTTTATAGGGGGCTGCAGGCATGTCGCAGCATGCCTCTTTGGCCCCACGGGCCACAGTGAATGCAGATGATTTATCTTCATTTCGATATGTTGGTCGTGGAGGACAGGGCCTTGTATATCAAGCGACGCTGAAAAGAGACGGTCTCTTGTTACCATGCGCTGTGAAAATCCTGCGTCCTGAGTTCCATGGGGATTCCACTTATTCGCGGCGCTTCTTACAGGAGGCATCAATTCATGCACAGCTCTCCCACAGGTGAGCCCCGAACAATGAAACATGCACGCTGTCTGCCTCAAATGTCTGCACATTGCTGCGCGTCGACCGCAAGGCTGAGCTGCACACCCACTTTCGTACCTCTCGATCATCTTGTGGAGACACAGCAACATGCCGCCTTATCAACAGAAGAAGCTAGTGCACGATTACAGCCACAGCGTTGAACAAATACAGCCATACGTGCTGCATGCGAAGTCCAACTGCCAACATGCAGGCATGCGCTTGCACACTGCACACCACATGATACGCGAGCAGATTGCAGCACAGCACAGCAGAGACTGAAAGGGCTCATGGTGGTGTGTTGGGCAAGCGCGTCAGAGGGGCAACCGCCCTGTTGTGGCAGGTGCTGTTCTGAGTTCTGTGCTGCCAGCCTGGTAGCTCAACAAAAGCAATCTGCCCCCACTGCCACAGCACCGCACCCACTCCTCCATGAACATACATGAGCTCAACTGACTGCCTGCCCACCTGGTTCCTGCATGGCTTGCTGCTGCACCATGCAGCTCTGTGACCTCATTCCATGGCTTTTGTGCGCTGCCTGTGGCACGCCTGCTGCCTGCTACGCCTCCCGGTATGACATGGGGCAGGGTTGTGTGGCTGCAGCCTTGTCGATGTGCAGCGCCCATGCATTGCCTCCGGCATGCAGGCATACCTGTGACACGCCGTGTTCTGAATATGCCATGCCGTGGCTGCTACACCCATGCTGCTTCACCCCTGCTATGAAGCTGCCTCACATTCTGTGGCCCCATTTTTTGTGGCAGACACATCTGTGACACGCCGTGCTATTATTTATTATTGTTTTTGTGGCCCCGTCGCCTACAAGCCACAGAACACAACACTGAAATGTTTCTTTACTGCTGTCCCTTCCTGCAGGCATCATGTCGCACACAACAGTCAATGCAGCGATCACTGCAGCAGCCACGATGCAAGCGCAGCAAGCCATGGGCGCTGCTGCAGGCTCCATGCCGCTGCTTCGCACAAGCGGCTCTGGCCTGCTGGTGCAGCACCACCCGTCAGGCGCCAAGGTGCCCATGTGCTGGGCAGCTGTGCTGGAGTACATGCCGGTACGTCTGGTTGTTCAGGTATCAGGTTTAAGTTGAATAATAATAATGTTTGGCTTGGCACTGCTTACACTGTCGCCGTGGGGGGTGCCGTGCCGTGGGTGCTGTACTGCTGTGTTGATGTACTGCTGTACTGCTGCTGTACCGCAGGGGGGCAACCTGTACGACCTGCTGCAAGCGGACGCGTGCTCGCCCACCCCAGCATACACACTTGACGAGGCAGTAGAGTGGCTAGTTCAGGTGGGGAACTGGCTGATCAGCTTGCTCTCACAGTGGCATCTCATGTGTCCGGCCTGAAAGCCCCCCGCCACCTGTAATACCTGCCTCTTTTAGGTTGTGTGCCCACTGGCGCAAGTGGCTCTGATATCATATCTCACAGCAAAGCATCCGTGTGCCATGTTAGGCATACATAGATACATTGCAATGCAACACCGGCACATCCAATACATTTCGTTTGCGCTTTGGCGGCGCTTTGGCGCAGATTGCGGACGCAATGCGCTACATGCACGGCCACTCCCCACTGCTCATCCACCGTGACCTGAAGCTGGAGAACGTGATGCTTGGGCCAGACCCCGCACGCCCCGGTCGCCGTGTTGCCAAGCTGGGCGACTTTGGGCTGCTTGCGGTACGCAGTGATGCCACTTTGGGGACGTGTACGGCATGTACAGCATGTACTGCATGTACAGCATGTACAGCATGTACGGTTATTAACAGGGGTATGCATTCAGCCCAAGTGATTTAGGGGTGTGCACTAGGGCCTCTCAAGATCCTCAATGGGTCACCATTGATAATGGGAGTGTCTCCTAGGAGTGCCTTGCAGCGTGCACCGGCCTGCTAACTCATAGCCGCATGCCTGCACCCACGTGCCTGCAACCGCCCGCATAAACCACCTGCCTGCACCCGCGTGCCTGCAGGCTGTGGACAGCAACGGCCGCAAGGTCGCCCTCCCCAGCGTTCTGCTGCCCCTGGGGCTGTCCGCGCTGCAGCCCTCCACCCCTGCCTCCAACAATTCCTCAGCCGCCTCCTCTGTGGCCGGCCTCGCGCTGTGCTCCCCCACGCCGAACGGTGCTGCCATAGGCGGCCAGTCGCCCGGCACGCCGGCCCCAGGCACGCCTGGCACCCCGCCTGCGGCTGCGGCTGCTGCCGTGGCAGCCAGCACCTACATCGGCGGCGGCTCCCATGGCCTCAGCAGCCCAGGGCTTGGCATGGGTGCAGGCGCGGCCAACGGCGGCGGCCGCGCGCTGTCGCAGCCGGGATCAGACAAGGCGGACGTGGACCTCATCTATGCCAAGCTCAGGCACCCAGCATCGCCCAGCACCAAGGACGAGTACCTGCCAGAGATGTTCGAGATGCGCTTCCGCCTCACAGGTGTGTGACCTCCGTCTGTACGCCTGCCTGCCTGCCTGTCTGTGTTTGGCAGTCTAATTGACTAGCGCATCACAGCATGGCGTCCGGCCAGCAATACATACAGCAATGCATACAGCCCACACTGCACAACACTGAGCCATGTGGACTGGATCCACAGCACCCTGTGCCGCCACAGCACCCTACAACCTATTTTTCATGTTACAACCCTGCCTGTGGTTTTGTCGAACCTGATGTGTGCAGGCCGGTGCGGCTCTGTGCTGTACATGGCGCCCGAGGTGGCACGTGGCCGGCCGTACAATGAGAAGGTTGATGTGTTCAGCTTTGGTGTGCTGGCGCACGAGCTGCTCGCGCGCAAGCTTGTGGCTGAGGGGTTGAACCACACGGACAGTGAGGCTGCGCTGGCGTACATGACCAAGGTATGGTTGTGCAACACGTGTCCCTCTCCTTGCTGATGTACTCTTTCCTCTGGTGTGTGTTCGTCATCCTTGTGTGCGCACGTCTGCGTCTGATGGAAGCGGGCCATAAGAATGGGGGGCCTGGCGGGACCTGATGTTATTGATTCTGATCATGGTATTGTCATGAGCTTGGTCAGATGACGGTGCTGGCGTGCACCTGAACTGAGAAGTGGAGGGGAACAGGACAGAGCAGCTGAGTGGGGCAGGAGTGGTAGAAGGGAGCTGCAGGGGGATGGGGGGCGTGGGGCAGGGGCAGGCGCACATGCTGCATCCACCTGGCAGCTGCACGCTGCCGCGTGCAGCGCTGAATACGTGCAGCACTGAGCGTTTGAACCCCTGCGTGCTGCGTGCTGCGTGCGTTGTGGTGGCGGTGCAGGTGGTGTGGGATGGGTGGCGCCCGCCGCTGGAGGCCTGGTGGGACAAGGAGCTCAAGATGCTGCTGATGCTGGCGTGGCATGCAGAGCCGCGGCTCAGGTGCGCAAAGTTTCTTTGTACATGTGCTCTATGCGCACACGTTCTTTGTATGTCTTCTCCTTTCTCACACTATATCGATAGTGCGATGGTATGAAGACTTATGTTCTTACAGTATGTGCACTACTCACTCCGTGGCGCAAGAAGCCACAGATGAAGTGCAGACGCAGCTGCAGGCCCCCACTGCCCATGCGGTCCTGCAGCGATTCCTGAAACGTTTCTTGCTTGACTGTGCTAGTGCTGAAAGTGGAGCCTAACCTCCTGCTCCTCTTGATCCTTCCCCGGGTGTCTGGCATGTGCAGCAGAGCCAGCTGCGAGCATCTCCCCGCCTGCAGCCTGTCCTGGTCGCGTGCATGGCTGCTGGCCGCTAGCTGCTGGGCTGTGTGGTGCTCGCCACTCACATACCCAGCTGCCCACATGCACGCTACTATGCTGCACGCACACATACGGCGGGCACTCACCTGCCGCTGTCATGCACGCGCAGGCCCAGCTTTGCAACCATCCTCGCACGGCTACGCGAGATTCAGGCCAACAACAGCGCCATGGCATCGATGCGACTTGCTGACACGATCACCCGTACAACCGCGCGCCAGCGCAAGCAGCCCCAGCAGCCTCTGCCACAGGCGGTAGGCGGCTTGGGCGTGCCAGGTGCATTGGCCCCGGGGACGGCACCAGCTCGTGGCGACAAACAAGCAGTGATTCAGAAGGCAGCCCAAGTGCTGGCTTCAGCGCAGGCGCGCATCTTGGCCTCGCAACAGCAGCAGCAGCAGCCACAGCTGTCCCCGGCTGCAGCTGCTGCACACAACGTGCTGCAGCAGGCCGCAGCAGGCCAGATGGGCCAGAAGCCCCCACAAATGATGGGCGGGCTGCCTAATGGCATGCAACATGGGACGGCGAACGGTATGATGCCCAATGCCATGCCGATGGGCGGGGGCATGCCGTCGGGAGGCATGGGTACACCTTCCACGCCACGGAGTATGGGCAGCATGGGCCAGATGGGGTTTGGCATGCAGCAGACGCGTGGTATGGATATGAACCCCCAGCAGTCACCTGGGCCAATGGGCATGCCGATGGGTGTTGGCATGGGCATGCAGCGCACCAACTCTATAAATGGTGCCATGCAGATGCCACCAGGGCTGCCCATGGGGACCATGAATGGCATGGGGCCTGCGAATGGCATGGGGGGCATGGCCAGGCCCGGCATGGGTCCCATGCCAGTTATGGGGCCGCAGAATGGCAGGGGCAACACGCCAGCTGTGGACGATGGTTCTGAGGGGTACCCTGGGACCAAGCAGGGTGGCAATGCAGGCAATGGTAACAGGAACACGAAGAAAGGCAAGGACAAGGACAAGGTCAAGAAGGGTTCAGGAGGTTACACTGGCAGTGCATGGCTGGATTGCCTGTGCGGCTGCATGCTTTCATCAAGCCGCTGAGTGGTGGGATGGGGAGGTGCATGGCGCGTGGCATGATGTGGTTGTGGAAGGACGGATAAGCGGGCAGTAGCGGGCGGCTGCAACGCAGTGGATGAGGCAGTTGCGGTGTGAGGAAAGACGCCACGAGGCGAGCAGCACACATCTTCGCTTGTCGCCCATGGCAAATGCAAGGCCTGGCCGTGGGACAAAAGGACAGTTTGAATTCACACCTGGTAGCAAGCCCAGCAGTGCGGCAATACAAAGAGCTTGTGCTGCCTGCTGGGCTCCCTTTGTGGCCCTAATGGTGCCCTTTCTCCTGATAGTGCAGCAAGATCCCTGTGCTGGCGAGACTGGCTCATAGAAGTGCGGATGGCCACGTGGAGCATGAGTTTCGTTGCTCTTCATTCACTTTTTTGATTGGGCGCCACGAAAGCTGTTGTTTTCCTTAGTTCTAGAACTGACTTTCTTGCACCTCCCAAGCGAATGCAGTCTGCTGTCTTCGTCCTGCAGCTTTTGTCGTGCCTCCTGAATGGCCCCCGCATGCAGGCACATAGATGCCATAAACTGGGTTGTGGTTCAGGCGTGGGTCAGATTCGAGATTGTGGGTGTGTGATTTTATGATGTGACATGGGATAGGACATGGGGCAGGCTGAAAACGCCTCCTGGGCACTGCCAGCCTGCGGTGCCGCAAGACCGGCAATCTGGGCCGGTGCGATGATCATCTGATTGGACGTGACACGTGCCAGCTGAGTGGCGTGCTGATGCTGGTGCTGTAAGACTCCCATGCAAATCCCGCACCTGCTCAATGTGGCAGTGTGCAGCAGCATTGGCTTGGGTCATCAGGTCCGCCAGGTGTCAGGGTTCAAGAGCTGTCAACCGCAGCAAGCAATGGTCGGCACGGTGGAGGTGACCACAGAGATCGCTTAAACATTACAATCGCCTCCGTGTTGCGCGGCGAAGTACAAGGAACAACGTAACCACGTAACACAGCGTCCAACCAACACATTAACAAGGCAGCACGAAGTACAAGGAACTCTCGAACTTTCGTCACACACGCCATTCTTTCTGGAAATATATGCCACCAGTGGTACGCAGTTGCAGCGCAAGACCAGGCCTGAAACCTGAAACTCCGTTTCACGTCATCTGCAAACTCTTGCGCCTCTTCAAATGAGCAGCAGCGACGACGAGTCTGTGAAAGCCGGTGGGATGGACGTGGACAGCAAGCTGCGTAAGTAGTCTGATGTACATCATCTGTCCATTCCTTCTTCACCGACGCCAGTGACACAGATCACACTGGCTGGAACCCTTCTCGCAGATGATGATATGCCTGAGAACATGGAGGACGATGCTCTGGAGTATGGCGACGTGGTTGGGAAGGAGATCGATATCACTGTGAGCACTGGTTCGGGCTGGGGTGGCTCGTTTTTGCCTCAGCGCAGCTTCTGGAGCTGCTCCAGTGTGATTCGGTGTTTCGCATGCATTCTGTCCTATGTGGCAAGTCAAGCACCATCGAGAACCATCTGCTGTACTATTCAACGTGCTGCAGACCGACGGTGGCGTCAAGAAGACGATCCTTGTGAAGGGTGATGGCTGGGAAAAGCCCGAGCGCTCGGACCGCGTCTCAGGTGGTTAACTGGGGCAGCCCTGCTGCTGCCTGCCCTCACGTTGTCAAGCATGTAGCTGCTGCGCATTCCCACACCACTCGTTCTGGAGCTGACGTCCGTGCTTGCATGCTTCCTCACAGTGCACTATGTGGGCACGCTGGAGTCAGACGGGTCCCAGTTTGACTCCAGCCGCGACCGTGGCGAGCCGTTCACCTTCACGCTGGGCGAGGGTGCGTGCAACAGTCCACAGCATCTCAGGCAGGGAGCCAGCGGTGCACAGTATTTGGTTTCCAAGATGTCTTGAACCCCATTGCCTTGATCTAAGCAGCCAGTGGCATGTGCCCGCACAACAGCTAGCCCTATGCCGCAGGCTGCTTAGGCAGGAGCAGGTCGTCTTCCAACTGGGTGCCATCACATGCCCTTCACCCGGGTGTAACAGCAGGCGATGGGCCTGAGCCTTTAAAACCCACGCACCACAGCCCTGTCCCCCCGCTCTATCCCTACCCTACCTCTCCCGCTCTATCCCCCCTCTATCCCTACCCTCGCCTCCCCCACACTCACACATGCCCCTGCTTGCTTGCATTGCCACCGCAGGCCAGGTCATCAAGGGTTGGGACCTGGGTGTGGCAAGCATGAAGAAGGGTGAAAAGGCAGTGCTCAAGTGCACGGCGCCCTATGCGTACGGCGACTCAGGCAGCCCCCCGAAGATCCCCGGCGGCGCCACCCTCAACTTTGAGGTGAGTTCTTGAGTCGTTGCGCGACATACACACTCAGCTGCTGCTGTGTGATGAATGCTTTTGTGAGCCTCACTCATTTGAGAGGTGAGCTGTGGGTTCAGCCTGCTTAGAGGTACGTGGGCTTGAGGGATGTAAGTTGGGTGTTGTGCGCCTGGTACGCCCCGCCGGAACGCGCTGGCAGGGTGCAGCAGGCCGCAGCAGCCTGCATTGAGGCAGTACACAGATACAGCCCTCTGCAGCTGGCTCCTTGCAACCTTGCCACCGCTGCAGTGGTATAGTGGCACTGGGTAGCCCTTGTTCTGCTGCGCACGCAGCGGCCGCCTTTCTCCTGGGCAACCACCCTCACTGCCCCAGCCACCCAACCTTACTCCATTCCAACAACCCTGACCAACCTAACCAACCTAACTGCCACAACCGCCCCTGGCAGGTGGAGCTGCTGAGCTGGCAGAGCGTGAAAGACATTGCTGGGGATGGCGGGGTGATCAAGACTGTGGTGCAGGAGGGCGATGGCTGGGTCAAGCCTGAGGACCGTGATGAGGTCACAGGTGTGTGAGACACACGTGTGACCTGCACCAGGCAGTACAAGTTCCAAATTACAAAAACCAACAGTGCAGCGGGATGGGTTGGGTTGCTAGGCTGGTGCACTGGGAGGTGATGCGACAGCATGCCGCTGTGCAGCACGCAGGGTATGTAGGGTTGGTCCTGCCTGCTCTGCGCGCATACCTGTGCACATATGACAACTCGCTCGCAAAACCTTTGTGGCCCGTGCCACACATTGGCACCTATGGCATGTACCGCTGCCCATGTACTGCCTGTGTACTGCCCGTGCTGCCGCCGTACCGCAGTCAAGTACGCCATCAAGGTGGCTGGAGCTGAGGCACCGATCATGGCCAGCCCGGAGGAGGGGGCTGAGTTCAAGGTGTCAGAGGGGCTGCTGGGTGTCAAGGCATTCAGCACAGTGGTGCGCACGATGAAGAAAGGGGAGAAGGCGAGCCTGAAGGTTAAGCCCGAGTGTGAGTCCATGACAGCACAACTTGCATATATGTATACCTTGTCAGTCATACGTCACATGTCCTCATCGCAAGTATACCTGTGTTCGAATTTACCTTTTATACTTACTGAACATACAAGGCACTGTGGGTCGGGGCCTGAGTCATGTGCGCGGTTGAGCTCATGCTGCACGCATGCGCGCTAACGCCGTGCTGACACGTCCGCTGCAACCGCGCACAAACTGTGCATGCAGACGGGTTTGGTGCTGAGGGCAAGGCGCCTGATGTGCCACCCAATGCTGAGCTGGAGATGGACGTGGAGCTGGTGTCATGGAAGAAGGTGAGGAGTGGCAAGTCTTTTCGCAGGCCTTTTCCCGCCTTTTCCTATCATGTTTCAAGTCCTTTGCCTTGCCTTCCCAGCTTCCTTGCCTTCCTTCTTTTTTTCCATTCATCATTAACAGTTGACCCTGCTTTGTACCAACAGTTGACCATACCATCTATTGACCGTGCTGACCGGTGGCCGTGTGAACCCCCACGTGGCAGGTCGAGGACGTGACAGATGATGGTGCAGTGGTGAAGAAGGTGCTGGTGGAGTCTTCAGAGTGGAAGCGGCCAAATGAGGGCGCGCGCGTCACACTGAGGTGCCGTGGTCTGCTGCCTGATGGCACGGTGTTTGATGAGTGGTCGGAGGGCGCAGAGCTGGTGTTCAAGACAGATGAGGGTGCGTGGTGGGCTCTCCCGTTTAATTTCATGTTGCGTGCTGTGCAGGCTGCGGCTTACGCTCTGTGGGTCCTCACCGTAGAAGCCTTGACGCTAGACAACGCACCGTAGCGATCTGACACTAACAGCCCTGGCGTGCAGACATGCTGTCGCCAAGTCATAATAGCAGCACGTCGTTCCACAACATCAATGCTGCAAGCGCAAAGGACCTAATGGAAATTGTTGGCAAAAACGCAATGCCCACACAGAGCAAGTGTGCGAGGGGCTGGACCAGGCAGTCATGAAGATGAAGAAGGGTGAGAGGGCCCTGGTCACGGTACCGCCACAGTACGGCTACGGCAATGAGCAGTACACTGGGCGGCTGGCAACTGTACCGCCTGCCACACCTGTGACTTTTGAACTGGAGCTGGTGGAGTTTGAAAATGCCAAGGACAGCTGGGAAATGAATGACGCGGAAAAGGTGAGAGGAGGAGGAGAGGTCATGGGAGGCAGGGAGTGTGTGTGTGATGTGAGGTAGGGCAGAAACCTTTTCAGCACACATCTGGTGGGGTGCGCCGCTACTTGGCACATGCGACCATTCAAGACTGTTGAAAGCTCTGGGGCTCATGTAGCAGGGTGTGCACCCTGACCCTCACCTGCAACCTGCCAGGAACAAAGAGGCTGCTTGGCAAACGGCTTGTACAACCTGCTGCCTGCAAAGTTGCCTGAGGTACCCTACATCGTACCGCCTGTACTGCGTTCATCGCCATGCCAAGTGTACTGCTTGTACTGACTGTACCTGCCGTACTGCAGGTCGCGGCTGCCGCGGCCAAGAAGGACAAGGGCAACAAGGCGTGGAAGGAGGGCAAGGTGGGGCGAGCGGTCCGTCTGTGGGACAAGGCGGTCACCACTGTGGCATATGACAAGAGCTACCCTGAGGACGTCAAGGCAACAGCCAAGGAGGTAAGCCTACCCAGTAGTACTACTCAGTAGGTTTCAGTAAAATTGTACTACCCAAGCGTGATATTTGTAGATATTCTGCATACCTTACAGCCGAGTAAGTGGTGGCAGGTTGTAGTTGAGTTCGGGGTTCAAGGGTCAGGGTTCAGTGTTTGGGTCAGTAGGGGATGTGCTGCTCGTCGTGTGTTGCAGCTGCGCCCTTGCATCACTTGTGTGATGCGCGTCCGGGTGAGGTGGGGGGATCCATTTCGGCAAGGGAATGCAGCTGCATGTGCATGTGACCGTACTATCAATCCATGTAGCATGCCCCACACGTACCCTGACCCGCGCTCACCTGACTCCTGCTCCCTGCGCACTCTCTTGTTGCACCCCTGTGCACAGGTCAAGAAGAGCTGCTGGCTGAACCTTGCAGCCGCCCACCTGAAGCAGAGCAACTGGTCAGAGGTGGTCAAGCAGTGCAACAAGGTGCTGGAGATTGACAGCCACAATACCAAGGCGCTGTACCGCCGCGCGCAGGTGCGTGCTGCCTGCAACTGTGCTAAATGTGCGTACTGCCTTGTAGTTGTGCAGCACATGTGTTCTGCCTTGTAGTTGAGCTCCATGGTCCTGGGTGTCGCTGGCTCTCATGCACTGCGGCCCGCTGCAGCTCCATAACGTCCATTTCAGCCCATGCCCTCCCTCTTCACATGCGACTCCCTGCTCCCCCTGCCCTCCACCCCACAACGGCTCAAGACCCTGCTAAACGACCCTGAACGAACTGTGTGACACGCTCTTACCCCTCAGGCGCTGGCTGGCACAGGAGATCTGTATGAGGCAGAGTGTGATGTGAAGAAGGGGCTGGTGGCGGAGCCAGCCAACGCCGACCTCAAGGCGCTCGGTGGGTGCGAGGTTCAAACTCAGCGGCCGCCAGTTTTTGTCCGCTGGGTGGTGCATCATCGCCATTTGCTTGGTGGCAGCTCACTCACTCACTCGCTGACTCACTTATTCTCTCACCCACCCACCCACCCACCAACTACCAGCCTGTCTCACTTGTCTTCTCCCGCCCTGACAATCCTCACCCTGCAACGATGCATCGCCCACCCCTCACAGCCGCCAAGCTGCGTGTCATGTCCAAGGAGCAGAACAAGAAGGAGGCGGCGCTGTACTCCAAGATGTTCCGCTTCCCCGCATCAAATGGCGCGGCCACCACAGCTGCCGCAACCACTGCTGCTGGGGTGCAGCCTGTGGGTGAGACCGCTGCCACTGCTGTGGATGTGCCGGCTGCACCCGTAGCCATGGAGGCAGCTTGATGGAGTGAGGGTTTGAGGGGAGTGAGAGGAGTGTGGCCTGCTCATGAAGTCGCTGGTGAGGACGTGGCGCGTGGGCATTGGCATGCCTCCTGGGTGGGTTTCGGTTCTGGCTTGGTGGTTTCATCATGGGGGCTGCCGTGGAGGAGCGTGCTGGCCGCCCCTGGGCATCATGAGTGGGTCAACGGTTTCCTTGTGTGACGCAGGATGAGCCATTGAGTGGTAGTTTCTTTTCCGGTCCCCCTCTGCCCTTCAGCTTTGTTCTTTGGCCTGTTTTATGCAGGGATCAGCTTGTGCCTGGGCAGCCACGGGTGGATCAAATGGTGCCGTGCATCGGTCCACATGTGTGGAGGGCACAGGCCTGGGAAGGGGTGTGACCATTTTTTCCAGTCTCAAGCGTTAAGGCAAACTACTATCTTCATGTTTTTGTTGGTTGGCTGCCAGCCGTCACATACCTTGATCAAAACAACGATAGACACTCAGCATTGCATGTACAGGCTCATCCCAACAAAAGCAGGCTTCGGCCTGCCACCCCATGCTCTGTTGTTTGCTGGCTGCTGCTGCCAACGCCCCTGCCTGGCTGCTGCAAATGAAGGTGCTTCTCTGATGAGGTCTCCAGCTGGTTCATGGGCAGTAGGGGTTGGGCGGAGGAGCTGTGGTGTTGGGGCAGGACATGTACGTATGCCAATGCTGGTGTAGTTCTTGATTGGTGTGGCGGATGGGGGCTGGGCGAGCTGGTGAGATGGTGGGACGTGGGCTGGGCTCTGCTGGCCTTGTTTGTAACGTGCGATCATTGATGCAGCAGGCGAACGTGGCGGTCCATAAAGCAGCATCTTGGGGTCTGATGTAACTAGGTCTGCATCAACGCGCATCTTTCTCAGCAAGGTGAGACGTAGCAGATTGAAACTGGGCGTAGGTATGTGCGCTTATCAGCCTTGCACGCCGCTTGCTGTGAGCCAGGAAGCAAGGCAGATGTGGTAGCGAGCAAGCCACACAGTCTGGGTTCCATGTTGACCTGCTCATCGATGTATGCAGTGCTGAGATGTTGTCAAAGGCAGCGTCTGCACCTCTTGCACCCTCACGAACAATGCAAGCAGACAATACGAAGCAAATGCGCGTCCTGGGTCCTGGGGCATCACAGGTCCATTGAACTCCTCCCTACCTACCTATGCATCCCCTCAACAGCCTCCAAAGGTCTCAAGCTTCCTACGAACTGACAGACACCTCAAAAACTGACCGCCTCGCGCCAGCATCAGAAAACTGTCGAAAACTGTGAACTGGTGGCAATCGTGTACAGCCAGCATCGCAGCGGCTCTGCATCCATGGGTGACGCATGGGAGTTGTAACAGGAAGGGACGCGCAGGAGGCCGAAACGGTGCAAGGCGAGTTTCAAACATCAGGTGCTGGAGTGAAATCAGGCCTCGTTGGCAACTGAACCCAGGGTGCTCGCCGTTGCAGCCTTTTCACCCCATGATCAGAAAACTTCTAGACTTGCTGCCTACATGCCCAGCATGTTGGTCTTGTCTGCTCTTCTTCTCTTCTTTACGCCCAGGATGTTTCTAGATGCCCAGGAGGCCGGCAATAGCCCGGGCTGCAGCAACCAGGCCCTGACCACCAGCCACCAGCAGCGTAGCCGCCAGGCCGAGTGCCACGAACGTGAACAGGTGCACAGTGTCCCGGATCTGCAGCACAGGATTGGTATGAGGGTATCTTGAGGGGTGACATGCCGTGTTAACAATAATAATAACACGGCGTTTCAATAATAATAACAACAACAACAACACGGCGTATCACAGATGTGTCTGCATGCCGGAGCCTGACAGTCGATATCTAAACAATAACATGCCGTGCTGTTATTAATATTATTAGCTTGAGGGGTACCACATGTAGCAAGGGGTATAGCATACAACAAGCACAGGGCAGAATGTCAGATCTCAATACTAGTGGGATCTGTGTAGATCCCGGTGGATGGCATGGACAATCGTTGTACGCCACGTTTACCAGCACAACATGGCAAGTCTGATCAGCACTGACACACCCAGATCAGCATTGTGACAAGGCCTGCATCAGCACCACCGCGACATCACCAGGCACTGCTGGGCAAGACAGCTTGCACCTCCCAGCACACGTGTACCACCACATGTACTGCATTGTACACCATGCACTGCCCAGCACATAAATGTAGTTATGTACTGCCCATCCCCGAACGTACTGCCCCGCCCGTCACCTTGCGGAAAGGCACGCGGGCGTCGAAGAAGGCGCCAAACAGGAAGGAGCGCGAGGGGAAGAGCGAGGGGGCGATTTTGTTGGGCAGGGCGGACAGCAGTAAGGCTGATGTGAAGGTCAGCTTGCCGCGGAGCCGGGCGAGGGGCGGGCTGTTGGTTCCACTTGCGGATACCTGGGGACGCAGGCGCAGACATAGCAGAATACTATAGCAGGACATTATAGCAGAATATCATAGCAGAATATCATAGCACAATATCATACCGTAGCAGAATATTATAGCAGAACATCAATGTCATACCTCAACCCAGGACGAGGAGGCAGGCTGAACAGCGGCGCGATGTGTGCTGTCCATGCACCATACTGGTGTCCAGTTACATTTGGATGTGAGTACACAGCACACACCGCGCGTGACACATCACACGTTACACGGTTGGAAGTGACCATTTTACGAGCAGGCAGGCAGAGGCCGGGGCTACAGGGCAACTGCGGTGAGAGGCAGGGGCTGTGTGGGTGCTGCACGGCTGCCGGCTGTGCGCGTAATGGACCATGTCGCCCCAACCGGCTGGGCAGGTACAGGCATAATGGCATTCCCAAACCCTCCCACTTGATGCAAGCCAAGCATATTGAGACCTCTCCTCCCACTCCCTCTCTTAACTCCCAATGGAACCTGGATAGGCAAGCTCACTCACGCTCATGTGCTCCAGGTACTGCAGCGCGTGCACATCAGGCAACCGTGCCGCGTTGTACGCCGCGGGTAGCCGTGACAGGTCACCGCCCACCGAGTCATATACCTCGGCCAGCACTCGCGCAGACTCGAGTGCCGAGTTGCATCCCTGTCACAGCCGAGTGCGACGTCACAGCAGTGCATGAGCCAGCCGTTACTGCGTCATTCATGGGCTGTGCGGGGTAACGCAGCCATCTTGGCCGTGCCGCCCATGCGCCCATGCAGGAGCCGCATGGACGGGCGCGGCCATGCACTTATCATGCATGCACAGGCACTCATCCCTGCTTCACTTACAGCAACCAGGTGTGCCCAGGCCAACTCAGCGACCAGCAACCACATCAGCTCCTGCCACCAGCCCGCCAATACTTCTACCACTGAAACGCTGTAAAGCTGAAAAGCTGTACCGCTGAAAAGCTGTACCAGTACCATTCGTAGCCCTCTGGCCCCCCACCCAGTACCCACCACAGCCAAGCACAGCCCTGCACGCGGTGTTCCACCACTACACATGGCACATGGCACATGGCACATGGCACATGGCACATGGCACATGGCACATGGCACATGGCCTCAGCTAAGGGCGCCTCTGGCCAATGCCAGCAGCCCATCAGCCCAGTAGCCCAGTGACCAGCCCCACTGCTTGCAAGAAGGGTAGTGACAAGCCGAAGGGTACCACACTTCTACGTTCTAGCCCTACTCTAGTCCTTCTGCGTTCTAATTCTTCTACGTTCTAGTTCTTCTACGTGCTAGTGACAGATATATTCGCATATATTCGGATACAGTACCAAGCGAAGGGTAATACCACCTACCTGCCCCAGAGCAGCCGTAACTGAATGTCCCGCATCTCCCACCAGCACGCAGTGAGGGCCGTGCAACTGGCTCACACGCACGATGCGTGAGGGGCTGGCTGCCGGGGCACCCCGCTCCTCACACACCTGTGGCAGTCGAGTGGTCCGTGTGTGACCATAGGAGGAAGGGTTCAGGGTTGAGGGTTGAGGGTTCAGGAGTGTACAGTTCAATGTTCAGAGTTCAGGGTGCTGGAGAGGCTTCAGAGTTCAGGGTTCGGGTTGGAAGGATGGGAGGATTGGAGGAGGGGAGGAGGTTGCTGTATCAAGCACAATTGGCAGTGCTGGGCGCATGCCTGCCCGACCCAAGACCCCACACACCTCCCAAGCACACACCTGTAACACCACCTCCTCAAAGACATCAATTGACGCTGCACCCTACAACCTGCACCCCGAACCCAATCTTACTGAATTCCAACCATCCAAACCACCCACACAGGCTCAGGCAGGCTCAGGCATGCAGACACATCTGTGACACAACCTGTTATTATTATTATTATTATTATTATTGTTATTATTATTATTGTTATTATTATTATCATTATTATTATTATCATTATCATTATTATTATCATTATTATTATTATTATCATTATTATTATTATTATTATTATTATTATTAAAACATCACACACCTGCTCCACCATCTCATCAATCCAGGCAGATGGCCACAATGTGCCAACCTGCGCCGCCACCAGGCGCCGCAGCTCTGCAGCACCAAACTGCCTGCAGCCGAAACAAGGGTGCAGCGCACATCGCACATCGCACGTTGCATAGACGCACTCAGCAAGGAGACCCTATACCCATCGCGGCCTCATGCCAAGCGCAGGGATCTTTTCCCCATGCCCTGATCAATCCCTTGCATGGTGGCCAGACTAAGACCCAGTAAAAC
>BDCZ01000266.1:27267-52280 GCA_001662365.1 Chlamydomonas applanata | reverse complement strand
CTCAGGGCTCAGGGCTCAGGGCTCAGGGCTCAGGGCTCAGGGCTCAGGGCTCAGGGCTCAGGGCTCAGGGCTCAGGGCTCAGGGCTCAGGGCTCAGGGCTTAGGGCCCATCAGCCCACCGCATTGGCTACATGGCTACATGGCACATGGCGCATGGATGAGGCTGTCATCATCTCCAACTCCCACATCACGCCATCATCTCCAACTCACTCGGGGTGGCGCCCCTCCACGAAGCCGGCCACACCACCGCCATGCTCCTTTGTCATGGCCAGCAGCAGGCCCCCTGCATGGAGTGAGTGAGTGAGTGTGTGAGTGAGTGAGTGAGCGAGGGAGTGAGCGAGAGACCAAGGGAGAAAGTGTGAGGAGTGAGACGGAGGCACTGCGTGCAGGTGTTGTATCTGCACTTGTTCAACGGATTTCTGAGTGCACATGTGCTAGCACATATATGTGCTGGGCATTTGCCGCATGGCGGCAAGCTTAAGGCAGCGGGTTGAAGTTCAGGGGTGGTTTCTAGTTGTCACGTCAGGAGCGTCAGCATTCCCGAGATGTGCACACACACCTGATGCTTGCTTGAGGTTGAAGTAGATACACGCCTGAGGCGCATGGTCGTAGAAGCCAGGTGCAAGCTCGGGCTGTGAGGGGTCTGCGCGCCATGCTGCTGCTGCCGCCGCCACCATTTCTGGCGGGATGAAGAACGTCCTGCAGCAGCAGCACAACACACACTTGGCTTTATCTTAATCATGCTGCTGCCTGTACCACCTCCATTGCATGCATTGTGTAGTATCTGATCGTATCTAATGTGAGATGCTGTCAGCCATGTGCAGCATGTTTCGCACGTTGCAGTCTCAGCCGCAGACAGTCGAGCGACACAGCGTGCTTGCATGCAACGCTGCCACCACACAGCAGCCGTGCAAAACTCCAGGAACCCAGCTGCAACCAGATGAGTGGCCTTCTGTATAGAAAGTGTTAGCCATGCACAACTACTGCGGCCACAGCCAAGCAGTACTGTACCGCCGCCGTTCCGCCACTCACTTGTACTTGGAGGGTGGTGAGTACACATGCTTGGAGGTCACACCATTACCCGCACGCTCCAGTTCGTGGCGCACAGCTGACCCCACGCCATCAGCACCCACCTACCCAGGAAGAAAGAAGTTGAGAGTACAGGATTACAGTTTTAGACAATAAAAGATCAGAGATAGTGCGGAAGTCTACACACTGGTGCCAGCTCCAAGGATGTTATCTGGTAGGACCACAGGCTCCATGCGATGGGGGAGGTGGGGTGGGAGGATGTGTGACGCATGTGCTGCTTTTTGTAGTGCTGCTTTTTGTAGTGCTGCTGTGCAACACTACACCCAGCTTGGGGGCGCGCGTGCAGGCTGTCCAGACGCGAGCTGCTAGAGCGTCACGGTTGCTTCTACTCATGGCCAGGGAAGTCCTGTAGCAACTGGTTGAGGGTATGAGGCCTGGGGCTGTTGGCTGCGCTCGCAGCCACACCCACCACAGCTGCCACACTGCTGGCGCACAGTGTGATTCACTTTTTCCTCACAGGAATGCATGCCGCACATAACATGGACAGCCGACCGCCAGGTAACTGTCAAGCCTTCCCGCTGGGCTTCTGTGTAATGATCCTTCAGGGTGCATGCAAAGTCAGGAGCCGCCAAACCCCGGCCATGTGCGGCGCCGCAAGCTGTCTCACTCTTCCATGACCAGTGTGACCTCGCATCACACACCAGGTCATAGATTCTAATGCCCAGCCCACGCACCAGCAAGTCAAATGTGGTGGTAATTGTGGAGGTGGTGGCGGGTGGGGCGGTGGTCACAGTGGCTGTGGCTGTGCTGCTGCTGCTGCTGCTGCTGCTGCCGCTGCCTGCAAGCGCCTCAGCCTTGGCAGTGCTGGAGGCGCGCGCCCCAACTTGGGTGCTGGCAGGCTGGGCTGATTCAAATGTCACCACCCTGAGGCACAGCACGGGGCGGAGAAACAGCAAGGCAGGGGCAAGATTGAGACCTTCAGGGTTGGGGCAAGGTGCCTGTGTACTCTACCAGATGCATGTAGTGCATGCAGCGCTGGCTTGTGGCCAGGTGCTAGCGCAGGCATGTGATGACAGAAGCAAGCTTGATGAGACCATCTGTTTGTTGGCACCTGACATTCAAGGCTCAGCGAGACACACTAGGCTACGGGGGCAGGAGCACAGCTGTACCGCTCGTATCGCACCTCTTTTCAAAGTCAACGCCCCGCAGCTCTTGCTCCCAGAAAAAGGTGACCTGATCTGGGTACTGCTTTGCTACCGCCTGGTACATGTCAGCCGCCAGGTATGACCGGTTGGTGACGTACCGCTTCTCATACAGGTCTGAGCTCACACCTGACAGCATCGTCCTAGTGCCATTGTAGGTGGCTTGGCATGGTGTAATTGCATTGGGAAGCTGGATGTCTGCCTGTTGGAGCCCTACCATGGACCTGCATGCACGGTCGCACAGGCATCACTACTATGATTGCCGGTGCTGTGACGCAGATACATGTGTACCCTGTACTGCTGGCCAAACACAGGTCCCACATTGAACATGTGCATAATGTGTATTGAATCTGCGTGACAGCGCGCCCCATGTATTTTGCCTTTCCACAGCACCCATCCCCGACCCACCCGCCCAACCCCAACGTGCACTGCATCCCTTCCTCAAAACACGCCCGGGCTGTGTGCTGCTGCATGTCTTTGCTTGTTCAGGGTCATATGGTGTGTGGGCCTCCGTTAGCGGGCCGTGCTGTGAAGGTAGCTTGCTTCTTTGACCACAGCAGGAAGGGGCGGGAAGGGACCGCATACCATGGCATGATTCCGGCATGCAGCACTCCAACATGTCGTCATGGCGCCACATACCACCGCATGCATGATTGGGGGCCCTACATGCAGGACTCCCACCTCGAGTTTAGCATCATTGGATATTGACGATTTGTGCCGTCGTTGGGCCCCCGCGATGTGCTGACTGGGCGTTTCTCAAACACGGAAACGCGGAGCCCTCGTTTAGCAAGCAGTGCTGCAGTGAGGCATCCAGCAGGCCCCGCTCCCACAACTACTGCGTGCTGCTGTGCCGCCTGCATGATGGATCTATCCAAATGCACGAGCGTTTCTGAGCAGCGTCTGCCCGCGATCCTGTCAAGCTAATGAAGAGGCAAAGCCAGCTGTGTGTGCAATGCTGTCATGCGGGCGTAAAGAGGGAGATCACGGTTGGGGTGTGATTTTGAAGTGAGGGTTTTCGGGATTGTTATGTGGGCTGCCTAGGGGTTCCCAAAATTTCGATTTAGGCAGGGTGTAGTCGGCTGCGTTTGTTGGGTGATGCAAGTGACAAGGTTGAGGCCAGGTGATGCACTGTCTGGGTGCTGTGTGGGGCCGGGGCCGTGGTGTGAGGGGCGCGGTGTTACACGCGCGGAACGTGCACAGCTACACTGGCTGGGGCACGGTCCTGTGCACGTAAACGCAGTTGTTGCCTGTCACTGCACTAATGTGTCATAGGCCCTCCCTCTACTCCCTCTAATGCACTGCTTCCTCTTCTTGTCCTTCTTTGCGGCAGGGGTGCTCTCGGGCATGGCGCTGGCGGGGGCGGGGGCACTGTCGGGGGGGTGTCTGTGGAGGTGGCGGGGCCAGTGGCGGGGCGCTTGGTGGCTGTGAACTTGTAGCCGCGCTTGGCGTCGGTGACCCAGTCGGCGGCCAGCAGCACCATGCTGCTGATGTGGGTCCAGTCCTCGTCCTGGCTCTCGCTTCCCCTTTGACGACCATCCGCAATGCACGCTTATACATGCCACTGCCCAGGAGCGGCGCAAGGGCATCTACAACGGCTGCACGGACCTGAGACCACTGTAAACCGGCGTGCATCACGAGTTTGCTCCCTCCAGCCTCAATGATGGTGGCCTGGAGTGCTGTCCTGTAGTGCTCAAGATGTACGCGTGTATGCAATCTAGGCGCCGTGTTCAGAATGGAAAGCTGTACAATACAGGAGGAACCTTCGGCTGGCGGCAACACGTTGCAGCTGATTAGAACAGTATCGACCACCAGTTCTTGTTGAGAAGAATACCAGCATATGCCAGAACCCGGCACACATCTGTGGCCCAGCTACCTCGAAAACTGCACAGTCTGTCTTGCCCTGCCCCGGTCATGGAGTTGTTGTTGTATACCAGCCCCTGCTCCCGTGCTGTCAGCATGTGCGTTGATGTTGTGGTGCCTGGACGCCGACGCAGGAATGTGCCGGTGAGACTGGCAGTTCTTGGGCTCCCACCAGGCACCTCAGGTTGCAGCAGTGCTGGTGGGGAACACATCGACATGGCTCAGCCGGAGTTGGTAGCCGAGTGATGGCAGACACAGGGAGTGTAGCCCACTGTTTCGCTGCCTGGTGGCTGCAGCATGGCAGGACTCGAGGACGTGCCGCGGCGTGTTCCCTTCATCCACTTCACAGGTCAGTCCATGCTTCTGAATGGCTTTTTTAAGAGACTCGGTTGCTTGATCCCACAACGATTGATCCCCAATTGCTACGGTTGCGGGACAGGCAACACGGCAACAAAACTGCCGTGCAGGCTTGCAACCATTGTGCCAATGACAGGCTATGGTTGCTGTATTTTGCCTGCATTCATCAAGTTGGGCCTTGGGAGCATTTCAAGGTCGCCCTGCAGCACCTGCTTACACTCCACGGACTGGCTCCTGCCTGACACCTTGGCGCATGCCCCATCCGGCAGCGCAATGCACCACATCGCTGCTGTGGCAAATGCTTCTCACCTGCCCAACACGGTGCATTGCACTGCACATGCAGCTGCTGCATACAGTGCACGGGTGCATGGCTTCGTGTTCTAGGGTTGCCATCCGTTCAGATGATGCAGGTGCATCGCTGAGGGTGGCCTGCTACCAGTTGACTACCAGGTGTGCACTAAGCACTAAGCTTGGGCCTTATGATGTGTCGATTGAACGGTTGGTGGGGTTATGGCTTCTTCTAAGCAAGCTTTATGAAGCTCCGCGCGCATCTGTAAGCCCATCACTGCAGGAAAAACGTGCAGCTGCTGGCCCACGGACACCTGTATTGCTCATCAGCGCCCGCCTGACCTAGTATCTCATGAGAATTACATTTTAAAGCCAATTTTGTTCACTTCTATACGCATTATCAACTTGCAGATCATCGGCATTGTTTCTGACGGCCCACTCTAATCGCCGATTGTGTTGCATGCTGGCCCGTGCGTATTCTCGTGAAGAAATATTGGTGTCTTCAAGCAAGCACGCGATAATTGAGCCGAAGACAGTGTTTTCACTCAAGGCCTGTTGCGGTGCTCCAAGCTTTGCTAACAGTAGGTAAGGGACTGTGTGCCGGCTTCTGGGTTGGAGGAAACGGGCGCTTCCGCGTGAGTGCAAAGGTGCTAGAACATGCCATCCGGACCCGTGAGCCTGACGCGGCTGCTGGCTGCCGATGCGCGCAGGCCGCTTTTAAACGAAGGCAGCGGCATGAGGCTATGAGGGAGCTCAAGGCACGAAAGGCTTCCTGATGGCTGACCCGGCTGGGCCCATTGATCACCGCACCCCGACGCCAGCGGAGGATGCGCAGCGATCATCGGCCGTGCTTCCTCCTCCTGTGGTGGCGCAGGCGCTGCAGGGCCTACCTTTGACACCCCATGGCTCCGGGAGCGGGGCGGGCACTCTGGGCTGCCGGATGCTGTTTGGCAACCAGGAGGCTGGGATTATCATCGGCGTGAGTTGCAATCAGCGCTAGGCTCCGGAATCGTGTCCTGCAGCTCCACACGGCCGGCGAGACAGAGATAGGCACTGTGTGCATGCATGGGGGCAGCGCTGTTGCATAATGGGTCATCTAAACGTGCCGGGGCCCTCCTGGTTCGCTTTGCTGGCTCTTCTCATGCGGCACGACAGCAGCCATCACCGACAGTCGTGCCGCTTGGCATGAGATCCTTGCACGATGAAATTGGGCTTTACGCCGTGAGAGGACGACAGCCCAGAACAGCCATGCCATTCTCTTCATGGCACCGCCATGCAGGCATGCTGCATTCCACTCTGGACAGGGACACCATGCTTACCTCGGTTACTTTTGTGCTCCTATGCCTGCTGCAGCGTGGTGGGAGCAACAGGCAGGAGATTCAGGCGTCGACTGGTGTGCGCATGCAGCTCTCCAGGCCCAACGAGTTTTGGCCTGGAACAACGGACCGTGTGCTGCTGCTCACCGGGACTGTGCCAGCGATTGTGACAGCGCTCTACCACATCCTCAATAAGATATCACAGGACGTGCGGCTGCAGCAGACAGTTATCAGCGCGCGACCAGCTGTGGACCCGGACCCTGATCCAGCGGCCGGACAGGTGGAGGGGGAAGGCACTCTGACGGGGGCCAGCAGCTCACAGCACACAGCAGGTGCTGCCAAGGCAGCTTCCGCGGAAGGGGGCGCAACAGCACTCGCACAACAGCGCAGCTCTGTCAAGCTCCTGCTGCCTGCAACAGTCTGTGGCAGTGTGATTGGCAGGCGTGGGGAAACTGTCAAAGCTTTCGCTGCAGATTCAGGTGCAAGCATCAGTCTCAGCCCGCAGGTGCGTCCACTGATGTGTGATGTCAACCGCCGCATCACTGTGCTGAGGAGCATGTCTGTGGCCTGGGCATTAGCCCCGCACGCACATCACACCAAAGGCACTGGGCACTTCACTGCATACACAGGCAGTGTGTGGTCCTGTGGCCTGCTTGCAGGATCGTGAGCGCGGCCTGGATTATGACCGGATCGTCACTGTGTATGGCACTGTGGACAAGCTGCTGCGGGCAGTGGCGCTCATTCTCGCCAAGGCCCTGGACACACCACCTGCACCCCTGCAGCAGACAGCTGTGGCAACACTGATGCAGCAGCAACAGCAGCAGGCTCAGCAGGCTCAGCAGCAGCAGCAGCAGCAGCAGGCCCTGACCCTGCGTGGTGGCATCGGGAGCACATACAACCCACCCATGACAACGTTTGGGGCTGGTGTAGGCCAGTATGGGGTCACGACTTCCTTGGCCTCATTCTCCCCTGCACCATCTCTGTACAGCACATCTTTGGGCTCACAGACCGGCCTGCAGCAGGCTGGATCTGCAGGATCTGGTGCTTTCAGCATGCGACCACTGCAGCAGGCTCTGCAACAGCAGCAACAGCAGCAGCAACAGCAGGCGCTGCAGCAGCTACAGGCTAGCTCCTCGGCGGGTCTGCTCCTGCAGCAGCAGCAGCAACAGCAGAATGCACTGGCAGCGACGCCGCCTGCCATGTCACATTTGCTGGGCCTGGGCCTGCAGCAGGGCATGCTTGGAGGCCAGCAGATCGCCTCACCATCAACGACCTCACTGGCGCAGCGGGTGGAAGTGTCGATGCTGGTGCCGCAACAGCATGTGGGCGCCATCATCGGCCGCGGCGGCAGTGTGCTTCAGAGCCTGAAGGTACGCAGGCCTGATTTGCACACTTGCTTTGCAGCATGCATGTTTGTCATCATCGCTGCCAGCATGGGTTGCTTGTGCTGAGCATGGGCGTGGCTGGGTGGTGTGGCATGTGCTGCCATAGCACGAACTGCCGCTCTTTCACAACACATTTTGCCGTTTTGGTCAGCTGTCGCATCACGTTGTTGCAGTGATCAGCTATCAAATGCGTGTGCTCTGCTTGGTCCCTCTCCTGTTGGGCCATGGTTGTGCGCAGAACCTGCTCAATGTGCAAGTCGTGGTAGCTGACCGGGATACTGCAGACCAGCTGGCTGGTGGGAGGCGTGTGCACATCTATGGGGCAGCTGAGGCTGTGCAAATGGCGCAGCACATCATCACCCAGAAGGTGCAGGAGTCTGCAGCATACACGCAGCCTGGTGGCACTTCCCGTGGGAACAATCAATCCCCCCTGGTGTAGCCTGGTCTGAGGGGTTAAGGTGCTTGCCTTGCACTTGATACCTACATGCAGCAGCAGCTACTGCTTGCGAAAGCTTGGGCAGCATGCCGGCCTGCTCTACCGCGTCTCAGCAGCAGCTGCTGGTGGGCAAACAACTGCCTTCCAATGTGCAGCTGCTGCCCCAGGGCACCTTCCAGGTCACACATTCCAGCACAACTGATGCCTGGAAGGCTCGCAGGCTGGCAAGCAGGCTGTTGACCAAGGATGGCACAGCAACATTACATGAGACAGCTCAGCTGTGCCTCCCCTCCCCCCCCCTCCCATCTCTCCACGCCACATTCCAGGCTCCGACCACAGCTCATCGCACTACTGCAGTAGAGTGCTGCGTGCTGCATATGCCGCATGCATGGCAGCATGCTGCGTCTGGCCCGCACCGCTCTTGTATGCACACAGCAAGGCTGTTGAGAGGATCGTGAGCAGCCGCATGCCCACTTGACCAGTGCCCTTGATGCAGTATCTGCTGTTGCCATTGCTGGCTGGCCACTGGCCTCTGCCACTCACTTTGTACACAAGCATGCGGTGTGGGCCATGCTTTTTCACACATACGGTACAATGGATCAGTCCATCAGATGGGTGACGGGGTCGGGTGGATGCCATGCAAGTTCATGTTGCACCCTCTTGCCTCTGTGTACCCCTGTGTGCTTCCAACCCTGTACATCACATCAGACTCGACCAGGTCATACAGAATCCAGTTCCACGGATGCGCGTGGTGTCGCCGTTTGCAGTACAGACATTTTTTCATTTCCTGAAGCTCTCTACTACGATGATCAACACATTTAAATAAGTTGCTGCGTGTGCTGGTTGGTTGGCAGTTACCACTACATATTTGTTTTCCAAACGGTCTGATTTTTGTGTAGAGTGTTTTTCATCACAGTTTTCACCACATATCTGTTTCGCTGTGTATCCATCACATTTGTTGGAGGCCAACCAATGCCATTTGTGAGGTTTGCTCTTCTCACCACGCGTGTTCCATTCACATGTTGTTCCATTTTCTCCACTGCTTGTGGGCCTGTGTATGCTCATTGGTTTTTTGGTTTGGTCTTTGTCGGTCACCACATGTTTCGGGTTAATGTATGCCACACTTGTGTGCCTCGGCATCAGTCATGTAGCCGTTGCCATAAGTCCATTTTGCTGACAACATGTGCCATGCAATGTACTGCGTTCAACACATGCTGCAAAACATTAAGTAGGTCATGCTTATGCTCAAATGATCGCCAGGAAGACTTCAAAGGGTATGTGACGGAAGCAACCCTGACCTTGCGCAAGGGGCGCTGCCTTGCCGGCACACCGACCTTTGGTGGCTGCTTGCCTGCGTGTGGCTCCAAGCTACTGAGTAATTCAACAATCGAACGGGCGCCACAGATGCGCGTGCAACGGTATGACACGCTGCGCCTGGGTAAGGGTACTTGTAAAGGAGAGTGTGGTTGGTCAGGGTTTGGCATGGGTGGACGCAGGTACACAGAATTACCTGTACGTGCCACATCACATCTGCTTGCTAAGTGCAAGTATGCATGACGATGAGGCTCGTGCCATTGGATGCCAACGTGGTGGAGTGTGTGGGCGAGGTCGTCATGCATGTGTGTGCCCTGGTTGATGCTTGCCTGTGCTTTGGAAGTTTGTTTGTACGTTGTGCCATGGATGGTTCCCCTTTGGAGCGTGAGGTGCCTAGTCTGGTGATAGGCTTCGGATCTTGCGCTTGTACAAGCTGGTGCCCATGGCGAACCCTGACCTTGATGACTTTGCCCTTCTTGCGCCCTTGCTGGGCTCAAACGGATGTCTGTAACGAAGCATGAGCTGACACCATGTTCAGGTTTGTCTGTGTCAGCTGGCTGCGCCTGCCTTTGACAGCGAGACATCCTCCTGGCAGCAGGGCCGCAGCACGCCCGCCGCCGCCACCCATCGCCCTGCTCCCACAGCTGCCGGCGATGCGGCTGGGCAGTTGGGCATCGGGCAGTGGCGCCTCTGATCCGCCATTCCCGCCGAGCCTACTGTTACTATTACTGTTACTGTTAGGTTACATGGCCTTCGACCCGCAATGGGCCGCTCGCCGTCCCCCTTTAGATGACAACAGCATTGATCTCATCTTGTTTATCTTGCCAATCAGAATCATACAGATCCATGCAGTGAGCTACAAACTGTGCTACTCTAATTTGGTCCTGCTTCATGAGCTCCTTGATGCTCGTTCCTGCCGTGTTCAAAACCGCTGAGCCTACTAGGAGCCCCCGCCCCTGTCCCTGCCGCGGGCATGGCCCCACCCTGGCTGCAGCTGGCACTGCTGGATGGGGATGTGTACGGAGGCACCTCGCTGGGCCGCCAGCAGCTGGGCACAGGTCGCTGCAAGCAATGCTCAAATAAACAGTGTCGAGCGAAACGTGCTGCTAAGAACTGCCCTGACCAGCTGTGCTCTCCGCAACCACACGCATGCAGGCTAATCATACAAACTCTACCTATCTGTAATACGACCGTGTGCCCGCACGCACGAACACCGCAGCAATTTCAAGCTGTAGGTAGTAGGCACCCGTATGCTACAATGATTATCATGAATGGAAAATCCCTGCTGATGACAGCGTCTGGCACCTGCGGGAGCAGTACAGTTGGTCACATATCGCTCACTCCGGCATTGTGGAGAAGTCATCTTTGCTGGGACTTTCACTCAGCACCTTGCCCTTCACACTGCAAGCTGCAAATGCGTGCGGTGGCCTCTGTTGGGGCTGTGGCTTCACGCCCTTCCCCCCGCCTTGGCATGTTCTTGTCATCGGGGACGTCTGCGCTCCGCAGGGGCGCTCTGTGGCCCCCTTGCGCCAGCCGCGAACTACTGGACTTGATCAAACAATACGATACAGACAATGACGGGAAGCTCTCAGCTGTAGAGGTGGAGCAGTTGTTCGCAGGCCTCATCTCGGCGGTAAGGCTATACGCGGTGTTTTGTCAGACTTTTGCGCGCATCCAACCATGCAAGCATGCCCCCATCATGCCCATCATGCATCAGCACGATGGCTGCAGGCGCCGCTGCCTGTACCACCCACTCCATGTCCCCCACCTCCCAAGCCCCTGACATGGGACCAGCAGCTGAAGGAGGCGGTAGCAAAAGGCGCAGTCTTCCCGTCTTTCCTGTCCTTCGCAGGTGCGTGCACGTGCAGTGATGTGTGCTGTGTCCACCCGCATACCTCCACAGTATGTTATGCCCAGCTGTGCGCAAGCATGGACTGCCCTGCCGGCTAAGGGGGCTCTGCTCACTTACCACCAGCACCTGCACGCTCCTTGCAGCTGCCAGGTTGCTGAACAAGCACAAGAACCGTGTGACCTTATCGGACCTCATTTGGAGCTTTCTGGGCATGTTTGTGGCTGGTGAGTAGACACAGAAGACAACACCTGGATTCACTGTACTGCATGCCTCCCGTCATACAGCAGTCGCGGTGCCTGCATACAGTAGGCCTGTCCCTCCCCAGCCGCACCCTTTACTCCAGTTGCATGGAAGTGGTACGAACAGCTGTTTGGCTTGTCATCACCCCCCCACTCAGATGCTGTGTGTGTGCTGCTGATGCGCAGTGTTTGCCCTGGGAGAGATCAGCCTGCATGTCAAGGAGCTGCCTGTAGTGGGCGCCTGGCACGCGCATGTGTGTGGCCAACCCAGACACTGTTGATCTGCCTGCACGGTGCTGTGTGCTGTGGAGTGTGTAGCCTGTGCACTATGAGCTAGCCTCGCTCAGCACTGGGTGTTCAAAGCTGGCTGTTTTGATGGTTCCATTGATGAACTGCTTTTGCTGGCTGCCTGCAGCAGCCTGGATCTTGAGCTGACGGTTCCTTTATTCTAATGCCCTATTGCACGCTATTGTACTGACTAATGTACGCTATTGTACTGAATATTGAAGCCGTGTGGTAGTCTGGTGTGGTGTCCCTTCAACTTGGTAGGGCCGGCTGCATCCCCTGGCTGTTGTACCTTTTGCATGCAGGGCTTGAACCTGCTGCTGGGCTCCTTCGGCACCATTGCTGTGCTGCTCTTTGCACGGCCTGAATCAGAGGCAATCAAGGTGAGGACAGGGATGAGGGGGGAGGTGGGGGGGGCCGGACTGAGCTGGCTCCATCATGCAAACGCCGCCACCCTCAAAGCTACCTAACCCTCCCTCCCCACCCCCCAACCAAGACCTTCATTGCCAACCCTCCTGTCCGTTCCTGTCCGTTCATTGCCAACCCTCCTGCAGTTCTGGAACCTTGTGGTTGGACATGTGGTGAGCTTAACAGTGGTGGTGGCAGTGCTGGCTGCCATGGGCCCGTCCGTCTTCAGGTGCGCTGCTGTGGAGTGTGACGCCCAAACGCCATACCCGCACACAACTGCTGGGAGGCTCATGCACCCATGAGGTCCCCCCCCCCACACACACACACACGCACGCACACACAATTATTGACAGCAATCATAACATGCATGATGCCAGTTGGGAGCATACGGTGTTGCATGTATCAATGTATGAGTTCTTGACGATGGTTGTGATAGCATACATGATCCCGAGTGGGAGCATATGGGATCTTAATGAATGTTGCGTTTGTGAGTTTGGCCGCAATTGTGCTCGTAATTGTGTGCGCTGCGCAGCCGGGCGCTGGCCATGGCGTTGTCCATTGCGCTGCAGCTGCTCACTGATTCAGTGCACCCACCTGGTGGTGCGCTCATCCTCATGGCTGAGGACTCGACGATCATCCAGGCGATGCAGGTGAGCTGCACGGGCACGCATCACGCCACATCCCTGTCCTGCTGTACTGCTGTACTGCCGAGCCACTGTACTGCTGTACTGCTGGACACGCTGAGCGGCAGCTCGAGTGGCCAGCAAGGGCTGGGGGATGGGAGGCGGGGCGTGGAGAGGATGCGGGGCGCAGAGGGAGCAGAGGGAGGGGGGGAGCAGCGGGGTTTTGAGAGGAGGTACCGCGCGAATGGTATTGTTTTCACTGACTGTGGGCGGGCTGCACCAGTCGTTCAGTGCCCGGGGCCCAGGTGCCATGGTATATGCTCAAGCGTGGTACAAGAATGGCAACAACAACAGCAACAACAACAACAATAATAATAATAACAATAATAATATAAATATAAGTATAATAATGGTAATAATAATGATAATAATAATAGTAGTAGTAGCAGTAGTAATAATAATAATAATAATAATAATAATAATAATAATAATAATAGTAGTAGTAGTAGTAGTAGTAGTAGTAGTAGTAGTAGTAGTAGTAGTAGTAACAATAATAATTATTAATAATAGCACGGTGTTTCACAGATTCATCTGCTACAAGAATGGTATAGGCTCAGGCACCATATGATGATGTACTGGTGCTGCACCCTGGGAGGTCAGGTTCAGGCTCAGTTACACTGTAGCTGCTGTAGCTACACAGTAGCTGCTTCGCAGGGTGCTCGGACCAGGCCCTAGGTCTGGCACGATGGCGCATATCCCTGGTTCCCTGCGGCATAGGGCCAGACTAGGTTCGGGACACACATACTGTTACGTGATAGCTGGGGCTACTCACAAACAGGTGAAGCAGGAGCTGCTCACAGATGGCTGCCTGCTTGTTGGCTGCAGGGCTGGTTCTTGGTGTACCCCTCACTGACGTGGACTGTACTGCTGCTGCTGCCCATTGGTTGGCTCACCAACTACCTCAAGCGCAACGTCAAGTTTGACTGGCCAGGCCAGGCAGCTGCCCCCGAGGCAGGTGGGGCTTCAGGTTCCCTGAAGCTCAAGCCGGCCTAAAGGCACAGAGTGATTGGCTGATGGGCAAGGAGGTGCAGTGGGAATCAGCTCGCAGCTGTGGCACGCACCGTCTGCGGCCACTGCACATGGGCGGTTGTCAGCCACTGCACATGGCCGGTTCAGTGCGTGGCGTGTTGCCACACGCCGATGCATGCGGGGAATGCGCAACGGCCACCAGATAAGCGTTCCCTTTGGTCCCTGCAGTGGCGCACAGGAGCTACAGTGCATAAGGCCACAGTGCCTGTGCCACGTTTTGGCGCTGGCAGCGGGTGCAGCAGTAGCACCTGGGGCTGTCAGTTGGCATTTGAAAGACAACCACGAGGCTGAAAGTAACTCAGGGACGAGGGAACAAATAAACTGACGAGCCAGCGGCAAGCAGTGCTGCATGCACAGGCATGTTCTTGTTTTTGCTCCATGGAGCCCCATGCTCTGGGCTAGCACGTGTGCGGATGCTTCACGTGTGCATGAGGGCAGTGCTAGGCAGACAACGTTAAAGGAAATGTGGTGGCGGCTGTGTGGAACTAGGGAACATTAACGGATCCATGCCTTGAACCACGTGCTGCATGCAAGGGCAGAGTAGCTTGGGAGCTTGGGGGCTTAGGGGGTGTTAATAATTATGTGCGGCAATGATCCTACCTGTCGCTGTGGTATGTGATTTACATGATCTGCGCGGCAATGATGATGTGAGGGCAGTTGGAAACGATCGAGCGCACAATGCACGCCATTGTGGTCGGAGCAGGGCCTGCAGGGTGCTTAAGCGCAGCCGTGCTAGCCAAGAAGGGGTGGCGTGTGAGTGTGTTTGAGCAGCGACCTGCCCCAACCGAGGTAGCGGACCCGGCGCTGCTCACCTGAACGTACCCGCTCCTGCTGAGTGGGAGGTAGGTGCTCTGGGCCATTGGATACCTTCCAATATTTATGAAGGTTTCACCAGTAGCGGTTATGGGAGTCTCATCACGATCTTTGGCCAAAAACTGACTCAGGGGTGGCTTGCTGACGTAACACCACACACAGCTGCCATGTGTAGCACAACAGCATACCAGCGAGGGAGCATACCAGAGCATCTAAGCGCTGCTCAGCCGCTGCACAGCTAGCATGTGCTACCGAGTGCGCATCCATGCACTGCGTGCACATGCATGCACAGCATGCGTGTGCTGTGCGACCGGCTGTCCTGTAATGGCCCGCTGGTTGATGACTGTGCACAGGGGCCTGAGGGCTCTGGACGCAGCTGGGCTAGGCCCCCCTGCATCAACAGTTCCTTTCCAAGGCGCCTATGTGTCGGGCAAGCGACTCAACTTTGACAGCAGGGCCTTTGACCCCAAGTGTGTGAGCGTGTTGCACCGCATGTGACGCACATCATGGGGACGGGTGGTTTGTGCTGTTTAGGTGCCGCCTGGAGGAAGGCGTGCAGGACGGCAGCATGCAGCAGGGCTCAGTCCAAGGCCTATTGCTGGCTGGGTCCATCCTTCTTCTGGCTCCCTCTTCTCAGGTACCCCGGGTCCCTGTTGACCGACCGTATTGCCCTCGCCTACGATCTGTACAAGGCGGTTGACGAGCAGTACGGCAGTAGCATCACATGACACTGGGGTCACGGCCTGGACTGTGTGGACTTTGACGCCAGGTGCGGTACGGGTGGAGCAGAGGGGCAGTACGGGTGGGCCGAGAGGAGAGGTAAGGCAAAAGCAGCCATGGACCGGGATCACGGTTCTTACATCCACTCACACTTAATAACAATAAGAAAATAATAATAATAATAATAATAATAATAATAATAATAATAATAATAATAATAATAATAATAATGATAATAATAATAATAATAATAATAATAATAATAATACGGCGTGATCCACTCACACATGTTTGTTTACTTTCCAGTCTAGTGCCTTAGAGCCTTGCAGTACACGCCATGCACCCCCTGTGGCAGGCACACGCGACGGGCACACCCATGGCATTACATGAGTGATTGGACGCAGGGCCGTGCGGTTGCTGCAAGTTGGTGACCTTTAACCACCGCGGGGCTCCGCTCGTTGTTTGTGCATCAGGTGTGCGCGCTTCACGTCCACCACACTCGACAAGGAGGGCGCCGGCAGTGGCACTTCTCACAGCCAGCCTGCGGCCACCAGTCAGGATGACAACAGCAGCACACATGCGCCCACTTCTTCCACCATCACTGCGAGCTATGACCTTCTGGTGGGGGCGAACGGAGGTAACAGTGTGGTGCGGCAGGAAATGGAGCGTCGGGTGGCTGGCATGCGCGCCCACTTTGTTTTCCAGCCTCGGTCTAAGTACAGGTAAGGGGGCAGGTGGTAATAATAATAATGACACGGCGTGTCACAGATGTGGCTGCATGCCGGAGCCTGCGCTGGGAGTCGTTATCTAAACACCAGGTGGTGACACTACACAATAATAAATAAGAGCACGGCGGCTCACAGATTCATCTGCTGTGGTGGCACTACATCACTGAGTAATACCACATACACAGTACACAGCATGCTGGGGTGTGCTGGGTGACGCTTGACAGGTACGGCAGCAGTCACCTCGAGCCACATGCTCATGCATGCATGAGCTCCGTACAGCTCCTGAAGCATGGGTTCCTGTGGCCCGCCTAACCCTCTTACAACGAGCACCTCACAGGACCTCACTCAACGAGAGAGACACAGACAGTCGTCCTGCGCTAACACGCATATCACACGTGTCACATGCCACAGGTGCTTCCGCGGCCTGAAGGGCACCACCCCAAACCCGGAGCTCCCGAAGATGGTAGCGGCGACAGGGGGTGTGGGCAGACAGGTGCTTGTCAATGAGGAGTCAGAGCAGGCACCAACAGGGGAGCGTGGCAGTGTGGTCGTGGCTGAAAGAACACCCAATCCGCAGGACAGCTCTGGGAGGGGGTGGGAGATTGTACCTGGCTTCCATGACCACACACCTCTCTCCCACATGTGAGTACCTCAAGTGCCTGTGCGGTACGATTGTACGGTACGACTGTACGGTATACGTGCATGGTACAGTCATGTGCATGGTACACGTGCACAGTACACGTGAGTTTGAAACAGTAACTGAGGGCGGTTGATCGATTTTGAGGCCGGGTCTGAGGTTAAGAGGAACAGAGGCACAGGTGCAGCAGCGGAGCGAGCCAGATGCTTGTGGCAGCCACTGTGTGGTGATGGAGCCAGGTGCTGAGCACCCGCAAGTGCCAGGGGCACAGCAGCAATGGTGGCAGGAGGGCAGGTGGCCAGGCTGTCAGCCCATCTTGTACCGCTGTAGTCGTACAGCTGTACTGCTGTACCTCTGTGGGCCACTTGCAAATGTGTGGTCTAGTCCTGTACATATGTCTCGCCAAACTGTATTGTCCACCTGTTTTGCCTGCAGCTACTTTTTCATCAAGCCGTACAGCCTGTGCATCGCCGCTTACAAAGAGGCGGACGGCAGCTTGGCAGGCATGCTGTCAGGCTTCACTGAGTGAGTAACACTGCAGGCTGTACTGTAGGCTGCACTGCCGTGACACCTCGACTGACTTGACTTGACTTGTTACAGCGTTTCCCGTTAGATGATGTGCTGCCGTGACACCGTATGATTGTATTGCCTTTGTACAGATGTACAGGGTGTACTATACTGCCGGGATTGATGCTGACGCATGGTTGTGGTGGGGGGCCCCGTCCAGCCTGCGCAATAGGACAGGGAGAGGGACAGTTACAAGGAAAAGTGAGGGAGAGAGTGTGTGTGTGTGTGTGTGTGGGGGGGGGGATGTCGTGAGGCCCTGTGCACTGGAACAGTGGAAGTGGTCTTGATTGCTCTGTTGCCGGCTTGTGCCTGTTTCACTCAGGCCGGTGCCTGCGGCACAGCTGCGGGAAAAGCTGCGGAAGGATCAGCCAGCCGTGAGTGTTGTCAAGGTTGCCTGTCTTGCATGCACTACACAGTATGCACTACCAGCCTGCCATACATGGTGGATCCTTTCTCAAATGTATGACCACGCTCCAGACCTACTAAACTGCCCAAAATACATCGTGCTATCAACACCACACTGTACTGCCCATACTATACATGTGCACTGCCCACAGGTCACGGATTAGATCGCCGACCAGCTCGTACCCCAAACGTGTGCTGAGGCGGGGCCTCTGTACCCCCTGCATCGCATCACACGTGTGACCCAGTTACACGGCCCCCACTGTGTGTTGGTGGGCGACGCGGGCCATTCAGTTACCTCGGCGCTGGGGCAGGTGAGAGAGATGAGTCGGATATGTGACTACAAGTGGAGCTAGGCTAGCACGAGTGTTACATATATTGAATTGAGTATACCATTCGTGGCACTGGGCAGACGAAATGCCTTGCTCCAGCATTTTGTGGGTCAGTGACCAACCTCTATGAAACACAGGGCCAGCAATGGCCAGTAATGGCCCCACGATGCCAACATGGATATGACAGTTGGCACGCTGCTGTGACGCTGCACTTGGCTGTGACAGGGCTGCAACTCGGCGCTTAAGTCTGCGCGTGTGCTGGCGGAGGCGGTGGACGCCGCGGGTGGCGACCCCAGCCGCGTTCCCGCGGTGTACAACGCGGCACGGTTGCCTGATGTGCACGCGCTGCAGCACCTGGATCACATGAGCGTGAGTGTACCTTCGCTTGGTCATGCCAGCGCGCAGTGAACAAACGCGCTGTGCCTGTGGTTACGTCCTCTGCCACAGAGGACTCACGCATTACAGTCTCTGTGAAGAATGTTCATACTCAGGGGCCGTTGCTGTGCCTGCCGCATTCCTTGACAGCTTGATTACTGTAGCTGAAGAGCGGTGGCATGCACGTGTAACATGTACTGTGTGTGTGTGTGTGCGTGTCGGTTACATCGTACGCCCATCATGGCGCATAGATGCCTGCCGCGAGACAGGATTAGCAACATTCGTTATAGGCTTATTGTAACATGTACGGGATTGATGGGATTGGTGGTGTGCACCGCAGTCAATTGCAAATGGGATCGTCGGTATCTCTTCCTTGGAGCGTCTGCGTGGCCGGCTGCTCATCCTACCCTCTTTTATCCTGGGGCTACTGGGCTCAAAGTGAGTTTGCACAGGTGCAAGCGTGCCCGATTTTGCACAGGTGCGTGCCGGATGAAAATCACTCGCTCGCCAACAGTACGCCTGCCCCTGCCTGACCATCTGCCTGCCCAGCAGCCGTGTGGCACATCAGCAGCATGCTTGGTGGGGGACCTGCATCACAACTTTCAGCTGCAATGACATATGTAGTCAGATGTGTGGAGTGCCGTTTTGGCACTATATGACCGAGCACTGTGGGTGGAAACACATGCAGTGCGCAGGCTGATGCCATCTGTGTTCTGAGGCATGTACATCATGCGTGCCCTCACCAACAGTGCGGTTCCTTACAGACAGGTGCGGGCCTGTCGGCTGTGCACGCAATGTAATTGATTGCATGGCCGACACGCATGCGGTTGCCGACTTGCTTCGTGGTGCAGCAATCTTGTCCTCGCCCCAGCCCTGCCCCACCCCCAACAGACACACGCGCGCCACCACCCCCACCCCCACCACACACACCCCACCCCTCATAGGTGGCCATCACCACAGTACACACCTGCCTCCTCCCCCACACTCAGCCCCACTCACCTTTATCGCCCAACCCCAGGTGTTGAACAGGTCAGGCTGCAGGCAGCCGGCTTCTACGCCACCCCGGCAGCAATCCTGGTGGGGATGGTCAAGGCAGGGATGCTGGTATGGTCTGCCGTGGCGGTCGCCTAGGCGAGCAGCCGTTGTGCTTCACTTGCTGAGCAACTGATGTCTAATGAGAGAGAGGAGAACATGTACAGGGGAGCGCCACCCACGCATAGTCGTATACGTAATGCTCATGGCCTGTCATGCGGATGGTTGGCGCTGCGTTTGGTCAACACGTCTACACCGGTCTAATAATAATAATAACACGGCGTGTCACAGATGTGTCTGCATGCTGGAGCCACCAGTGTTCTGCGTTTAATGGGCTTCTAGCAGTTATGTCCCCAGCATGCTTGCCACATGTGCACAGGGTAGTGTACTACCAGCCTGTCGTTTTGTACTGCTGCACAGCGGCCTGTATGGTCATATCTGGTGCATTCTGTGAACATGTCTGAATCCGCGCATGGTATGAAGCTGCGCCTTTGTCTGCATTACTCAAGTATGACTGTGGGAAGTGTTTGTGACATGAAGATTGCAACAAGGAAGCAACGCATAATTATGCAAATGCATGCAGGGAGGACCTCTTCGCTGAATGCTGCGAACCAAAACAGCAGGACAGGATGTACTCTTGGTGTTTCCAAGTGATGTGGATTGTCTGGCCAGCTGTACAGGAGACCCATGTTGCTGCTACCTGATGGGAAGCATGCAGTGGCCCACCTCTTCCATGGTTATGTAACATGAGATCCTATATTTAACATGCTGCCACGTACTGGCACGATCAGGCGCTCCGTCTTCTAACAAGTCCACGCAAGATGGTGGCAGGACACCAACGCACTGCCTACTGTACACAAGGCGATTTGCGGAAGCACGGGGCCGGATGGCGCTCTGCCGTGTGCGCAAGCATGAAACGGCGTCAGCTGCGTCGTCAGCAGCAGTAGCGACGCAGCATCAGCGGCAGTAGCAGCGGCTCCGCACGCCAGCCGTAACCAACATGAGCCAGCGCACATGAACACAGTGCAACCCTTCACCTCCCCGGCCATCCGACCACCGACAATTCTGAAAGATTTTGTTAGCAATCCTGTTTCAACGGTTCGACCTTCGCTCCTGCCACTTCAGCCCCTGCCACACGCTCTTGTCACAGCACACACACCCAACACACCATCATGTGGCATGCCAACCTCCTTGGATTTCCCCACAGCCCCAAAAAAGGCGGTGGTGCCCCCACTGCCGTTGGGCATTCACACATTACACGGCTGCACACCACGAAACATCACTAAAAAAGTGTCCAAAGCAATTCATGCGCAACACATGCGCACCCATGGCACCGTGGCAGCTCCATTGCCATCACATGTTTCAGTGCTTACCCTAGATGAGCTCCAAGAAGAAAGGGCATGCAAGATCAAATCGTGTTGTGTTTCTGCTGTAGTTTGTGCCAACAGCATCCACCGTCCTACTAGGTCACCCCAACGGCACCATCCGTCCAATACCAGTCCATGGAACCGTTCTAGTTACGCAGCTCACATTGTATGCAACTCAAATGCGCGGGCTCTGCACTTCAGGAGGGGGTCAGGGGTGGGGGGATCAGACCAGGTGAGTGCCCACGGCCTGTCCCTATGCCCGAACCAAGCCGCAGTTCACACATCATGTTCTATACGAGAAAGAGGTCGCACGAGGCAGAGGGGCAGAGGGGCAAGAAGAAGTAAGAGGAGGCAAGAGGAGCGAGCAAGAGGAGCGACCTCACATATAGAGATCGCATCCTTGCACGCTGTGGTGAGATGGATGTGGCGGTGGCCCATCATAGGGGGACGGCGGTCCTCACAGATGTGTGGCGCCTCCCCACGGGCGTGTGACCCTGCACAGGAGACCCTCCACAGGCGTGTGACCTTTCCTCACAGGCGTGTGACCTTGATGTCCTGCCCCGTGAGGGCGACCGCGACCTTGGAGCCCGCCAGCCGCCGCAGGGACTCCCCAACCGCGGGGGAGTGGCAGGCGGCCAGAGTGACACCCATGTTGCGGGCACGCACCGCGCTGTGCGACAGCATGTCGGGGCATTGCCCCGCAGCGCTCAGCACAGCCACACAGCCCTCCGGTACCTCCTCATGCCCGGCAATACGATCCACCACCAACACAGTCGAGGCCGCGTACGTGTTGTACTGCACATCTGCGAGCGCTCCCTCCACCCGTACCAGGCCCTGCACGCCGCCTCGAACCTCGCCCGCCTTCCCACGGCTCACCACCTGCCACTCGCCGCCTCCTGAAACCATTCGGAGGCACGGCTCAAGCACACCCAGGACTTGGGCCAGGGGGGCGGCTGCTGTGCCACGCACCACCTCCTCACTCAGTGTGACCACACCTGCGGTTGGTTGTTGCGGGTGGGTTCAGCGGTTGGGGTCGGTTGGTCGGTTTGGTTGGTTGGTTGGCAGGTTGCGCCTGGGGTGCCGGGGATGCTGGTTGTGGTTTGTTCGGAGTGTGTTGCGCTGGGGTCATGCATTTGTGTAATGATGTTTGGCGATTCGATGCCCTGCCTGCGGAGGCAGCGGCAGGCAACTGTCCAACCACGGCCAAACAAGAATCAGGCAGGACGGGAGCCCCGCTGGGCCCGCATGCCGTGCACTCCCCAACATCCACCCCTCCCGGCCCCTCCCCGCCCGCCCCTGCCCACCCACCCTGTGTGTGTGGCTCCAGACCAAGGCGGGGGCCCAGCGCCGCCGCCGTCGGCTGCAGCCCCGCAACCAGTGTGGCAGCCGCCTCCCCCACGGCACGCTTGGCTCGCTCTACGCCAGCCAGCGCCTGCATGGCCCGCTCCCGCACAGGCATGGACGCGAGCTCTGGGCCGGCAACCCGGTCCAGCCACTTCAGTGAAGCCACCAGGTCGTCGTTGGGGGATGCGGACAGTGCTGCACCCTCCAGGGCGAGGCAGGCAATCGCCAGCAGCATGTGCAGGCCCGACTCCGTGGTGACCACTGCCCCCTCGGCAGCCGCACCGGCCGCACCCGCCCCGGCGGCTTCAGCCGAATGGATGACCTGAGCCGACAGGGTGCGCAGGGCGCCCATACCTCCTTCAAGCGCCGTGCGTGCAGCACCCTCCAATGCAAGGTCCAGGAACAGGACATCGGCCAGCCGGCCGCCGCATGCGGCCTGGCCGCCCTGGATGGCTGGACGGATGGCCAGCCGCGCCGAATTGAGCAGCTGCATCAGCAGCAGCACGCCGGAGAGGCCGGTGGGCAATGGGCCGCGCACGGACACGTCCCCGCCTGCCGCCACGGGTGCATTCAGGGCCTGCTGCATGTACAGGGCTGCGGCCAGCAGCCGGGATAGCTCTGAGCTGGCTACCCCGGGCACCGGGTCCACGGTGATCTCCTTCTTGCCCTTGAGCCCCTTTGCGTGGTAGCCCATCACGTTGTTGGCAGCGGAGGCGAGGTCAGTGCCGTCATGCACCGCGCTGCGTACATGGTGGGAGATACGTGTGCGTGCATGGTTGATCCTTGCGAGCGGATGGCGAGTGGCGAGAAGTACGGTGCAAGCGAACGCATGCTGGGATGCGTGCAGAAGCGGCATGACGTGCACAAGCAACCAGTGGGCTGAGTGCATGCGAGCCAGTCCGAGCCGGTCCAAGCAAGTCAGTCAGTCAGTTTGAGTCTGAATCAATCAGTCAGTCAGTCAGTTAGTCAGCCAGTCAGACGTACCGCAGGGTGGACAGGTAGGCAGTGAGGTCCCGCGTGAGGCCCGCCACCTGGCCCGTGCTGAAGCGAGGCTCCGAGCGAATGGGGCGGTCAAAGCTCGCAAGGCGGGCAGCAGTGATGCCACGCGACTGCAAATGGCCCCAGTACGCCCGGATGTCTAGCCCTGAGCCCAGGTACTTGAGCAGTGCCTGTGGTACGGCAGTACGGCGGCAGTACAGCGGTACATGAGCGTGATGCATCATGGCGGCAAGACGGCGGTACAGCAGAGTGAGAGCAGTACAGCAGTGTAGTGTGATGGTGGCACAGCAGCACAGCACATGGTACAGCACGGCAATACAGGTGCGGTACATTGTGGTACACCACGGCGGCCCAGCCACGACGGTAGCATGGGCTGCATGGGTTAACTTGGCCTTGCCAGGTGCACTGGTCTGCTATCCTTCGCCCCTACCCATGGTCCCGGAACGATTCCCACCCAACCACTCAACGATTCCACCGTTCAAATCACCATCCTGCTGACCATACATCCATATGGCAAACGACCCACCCAGCTCCCACTGCCCCCCAGCGTGCAGGCCAAGCCCCACACACACACAACAGGCTGGCTGACATGCTCATTGAGATGGACACAAGCCGCACGGCTGCAATGGCCATGAACCATTAAGAAACAAATTTTGAAGTTATAATGGATGTTGCTAATCCTGTCTCGCGGCAGGCATCCATGCGCCATGATGGGCGTACGATGTAACCAACACACACACACACACACACACACACCTCGCAGATGACCACATCATCGGGGGACGTGTTGTTGTGCAGCTTCTGGTGCCACTCCTCCATCATGCCGCCCTTGGCACCGTTGCGCTGCTGCACATCCAGGATCTCGTCGCGCACACGCTGGCCCACGTCGCCCGCCCCGCCCCGGCCCACTGCAGCAAGGGCCGCCCGCACAAGGGCCCGCTCCTCGCCCACCGCGCCGTCGTGCAGGCGCGCGAGGGCCGCGCACAGCCGGTCCTGGGCTGCAGAGATCTCCCGCGGCTTGACGTTGTAATTGCGGTTCCACACAAGCAGCCGCGCGGCCGAGAGGCGCAGCCACGCAACAACACCAGACAGGGCGCTCACGCGCTCGCCCACGTCCTGCACCCCGCCCACTTGCTGCACCAGCTCAGCAGCGGAGTCGAAGCGGTGCATGAGCGAGCGGGCCGCGCCACCCTCCCGAGACACCACAGCATCAACCACCCAGCCGCATGGCCGCCCCCATGCCGCGCGCTGTGCCGAAGTCATGCCGGGGGGCCCAGCCGCCAGCACCCTCAGTAGCTCCTCTCCACCCACATGCTCAAACCGCGCAGCAATGTACCACTCCAGCATATCTGCTGGGAAGGTCTCGTTGCCCACAGTGACTGCAGGCGGGGCCACAGTCATGCCTAGGCCTGGGGAGGTGCCCCGTCCACGCCGCCGGCCACCGCCCCCGTTGCAGCTCTGCCCCTGCTGCTCCTCCTCCTCATCAATTGAAGACATTGAGGCTGTGGGGATCCAGGGGATCGTTGTGTGTACCAGGGACCCGTTCCCATTCCCACCGTTGTGGTGGTCGGACTGCTCGTGCGTGTGCTGCTGGCTGCTGGGTGCAGGCGGCGGGTGCACGCCATGGGGGTTGGGGTTGAACCCCGTTGCCTCAATCGCCGGCAGGGAGGCTGCGGGCACAAGGACGAGATATATATATATATTATATATATTATATACATACATATTATAAATATATTGCATACATATATATAGCGGTGGGTTCGTGCAATGCAATGCCAAGCGCGATGCCAACCGGCTCTCCCGTGTTGTTGCCCCCTCCCGCATGCAGCGCGCCTGCCAGCCCAGGCAAAACACTCCCCCCTCCAATATCAGGAGTGCAGTTCTGCCAATAGGAGGCAGTGCGCTCAAAAGGCGGGGGTGTGCATGGCGCTGCAGCTGGCCATACCCCCCTTCGTTCAGCCCCGGCCCACTCCTCCTTTACTCTTTGCCACCCCCCCCTCTGTTCAGCCCCA